>JAOUQZ010000033.1:2739778-2774429 GCA_028564935.1 Neosilurus hyrtlii | reverse complement strand
TATATATATATGAATGAGGGAGAGAGACAGATAAATAATAATATGGAATTCTACAGATGATGATTGAGATTTTTCTCAATCTATGCAACATTTTTAATCATTACAAAGGGGGGTTGGGACCCAAAGGACTCCAGTTTGACTCCGGGGAAAACATGGGTGAGGGGCGTGAATGAACAGCACTTCCTCTTGCTCTGTATTCACAGATGAAGTGCCCTTGAACAAGGCACCTAGCCCCCACCTGCTCCCTGGGCACTGCAGCGTGGCTTGCTCTCAGTACCTCAGAAGGGTCAAATGCAGAGTGTAATTTTTTTGGGGGGATTAATAAAGTATCTAAAATAAATTTAAGAATATCCTGATTGGGCCTGATTATTACAAAATATTAGGTAGCAGATAATTTAGAATTCAGTTATTGGGGGGAAAATATGCATTCCTTACAATGAATAAAGAACAAATCAGATTAGAGTATAATAATAATAATAATGTATAAACACGATATTCTGATAATGATGATGATGATGATTATTATAAGCAGGAGGGAGTGTGAGAGATGGAAAGCGTGATGATGATGATGATGATGATTAGATTTCCAGGGCTATGTCCTACACTCCAGCCCAGTGGTCTTTATCAAATGACCACTTTAACCAGAGTCATGAACGCTAGAGTAAGTATGTATGAGGAATGAGTAAGTAGTGATGGGAATGTCTGAATGTTTTTATTTTATTTTTTGCTGTATGTGTTCCCATTGAAAATATTGGAGTTTAATGTTGGGATTTAAATGGCAGAACAAGTTAGGGGGAGAAAAAGACTTATTTTCCTGCACAGCTGAAAAAGTGTAGCATTCTGTCGGAGCATGCAGTCTGGAAATGGCAAATCAGAAAAGAAGCAGTGTGCTGCCATTATAACGGTCATCAAGACAGCCATCATCATCAAGGACACCATTACAGGAAGGCATTTATACATCATCATCATCATCATCATCATCCCCTCTCTGTGCCTTTATCATCATCATCTCTGTGCCTTTATCATCATCATCATCATCATCATCATCATCAACCCCTCATCATGATCAGCACAGCCATTATAGTCATCATCATTATCATTAGGCTGGGTAATCATCCACCAAGGGTTTCTTGCAAGCCCAATATAAAGGCCGACTCAGGATCTCGCTCTCATTTCCTGCACACGTGAGGAGAGAGCTGACTGAGAGAGGGAGAAAAGAGAGAAAGAAAGGCCATGTTCTAGCCAGGCAGTGTATTCTGTGCTTTTAGTACTCAGTATTTCAGTATATGCTTATCGGGATACTGAGACGTCTTTTAAGTGTGTAAGTATAAGATAATGTTTCTTTGTTGGGTTTTTTGATAGTGTACTGAGCACTCATGCTTAAAAAAATACTTTAAAAAATAACACATTTCTTAAAAATATTTTTAAAGTGTAATCTTTGACGGAACACAATTTTCCTGCTCATGCTAACTTGTCCTGGTTTGCTCTTATGTTATGCAGCTAATATCAGTCTGCCTAGTTTCCAACTGGGTGACGAAGAGAGCTCCTCCTTCAGCCACCTCAGCATGGAGAGCGACACCCACGATCTCCGCAATACTGACAACGAACGAGAGGGTGGCAGATCTGAGGCTGCGTTCCCCCTCTACGTCTCCTGCAGGGGCTGCGATCAGCTCCTTGATGAGGATGAGCACTCCTGCCTGCGCTACTCTAAACGGGATGGAACCAGTGTGGGGGACAGAAGTGTCCATGTAGGAGCACAGGCTGTGCTCAAAGGGGTAGATGGAGAGGAAGCAGGAGCTGAGAATGACCAGAAGCTGAACTCTTGTCCACTGTGTGGCTTCTCCTCACGTTACACCAACCATGTCAAGAGGCACATGAAGACGCACAACGGTGAGAAGCCATACCGCTGCTCGCTGTGCTCCTACGCCTCCGCGCAGCTGGTCAACCTGCAGCGCCACTTGCGCATCCACACAGGAGAGAAGCCCTATAAGTGTGAGCACTGCACATTCGCCTGCAGTTCCCTGGGCAACCTGAAGAGGCACCAGCGCATGCACACAGTTGCAAACCCTGTTCAGAATGCACAACAGCGAATGCACGCCGCCATAAATATAGTCCAGAATGCACACCAGAGTATGCAAACAGTCACGAATCCTGCACAGAATACACAGAGGATGATAAGCAGCCTCAGTCTTCGAGGGCCTGTTGGATGCCCAGGCATAAAAGAGGACTTGCCCCGTGCCTCAAGGGAAGGTATGCTTTTATTCTTCATCAAAAATCTGTTGTAATTGGAGAAGTTAATTCATATCATGGGCGTCTCGGTGGGGTAGTGGTTAGCTCATCCATTTCACAGCAAGTAGGTCATGGGCTCAAGTCCTGGTCTTGGACATTTGCATGCTCTCCCTGTGCCTGCATGAGTTTCCTTCAGGTACTCCGGTTTCCTCCCACTCCCCAAAGACATGCATATTAGGCTAAGGTGGCTGTTCCAAATCGCCCCTCGGTGTGAGTGTAAGTGGTTGTGTGTTGCCGTGTGTTGGTCTGGTGAGCAGTTCAAGGTGTTCCCTGCCTTCGCCCAGTGTCGGCTGAGATAGGCTCCAGCCCCCACTAGTAGGATTAAGTGAGCGACTGAATAAATTTCCATTTTTTTGTGTTAAACTTGCATTTGTAAACCTACCATTTAAGAGGACCCTGAAGTAATTTTAAGGTTCTTTTTTGATGGGTTTAATCATTACATAGTTTTGAAATGAATCGTTTATTTGAAATTTGAAAATGTATTATATAACACTTACTCATTTGCTGAACTGCTTAATCTTACTAGGGTCACAGGGAGGCTGGTGCCTATTGAAGTCGACACTGGTTGAAGGCAGGGTACACCCTGAACAGCTCGTTAGACTATCGCAGGACAACACACACAGCCATTCACACTCACACCTAGGGTTAGCCTAATGTCACGGTCTTTGGACTGTGGGAAAATACAAGGAGGAAACCCCCACGCATGGATGGTTAGAACATGCAAACTCAACACAGATGCACCCAAGTCCGGGACTTGACCCCAGGACCTTCATGCTGTGAGGCAGCCTTGCTAACCACTACGCCATCGTGCCGCTCTATTATACAACACAATAAATGATTTATCTTTTATATATTATGAGATGGGCTGCATAGAGATTGGGTAAAAAAATAATAGGTTCACTTACATTTTGAGATTCTTTTGTGCAGCCATTCATGTATCGCCACTGACGCCAAAATCAATTTTTTTTAATAAAAAATGTATTCATATTTAAATTCAAGGCGGTGAAATGTTGCTGTTCTTATATAGTCCTATAGATGGTAGATTCTAAACTATTCCCACTTCGTATTACCACCAATATCATGATGTTTAATTCACTTGTGCAGGTCTTCTCCCCGTGCTTATGTGGGTTTCCTCCGAGTACTCTGGTTTCCTCCCACAGTACAAAAACAGACACAGGCTGATTTGCGATCCAAATCGCACCTAGGTGTGAGTGTGAATGGTTATGTGTGTGTTGGCCCTGTGATGGCCTGATGACCTGTCCAGGGTGTATCCCGCCTTCGCCCAGAGTCGGCTGAGATGGGCACCAGCCTCCCCGCCACACTAATTAAGATTATGCGAATGAAGTCAAGTATCAGAAAGGAATATTTCAGTGAATTTCTTCATCTCATTTGTAGACTATTAGCTTAACGTTTCCCTTTTAACACCATGACACAAGTATCACTAACCTCACTTTATATTGGGATTGTAAGGGCAGTTATGGCATTATTTGTAAATATTTCATATTCTTTTGATTGTTTTGTGTCTTTTGATTACAAGCTGCTGATTTATTTTGGTGCCATTTTCAGCACTTCAGTCCTCAGAAATGAAAGGAAGTTTGAGCATTGGCAGTGACAGTGAATATCTCAAGGCTTTTGTGAGGCAAAAGTCAGAGCAGCAGTCATGCCCTCGAGCACAGCCTGGCATTCTGCCTCCTCTGCTGTTCCCTTTCACGTGCAGGCTGTGTGGCCTGGTACTAGACGGCGAGGACGGGTCGTCAGCGCAGATCTGTGCCAAGTGCACCCTGGAAATGCTGACTAAAGATGCCGCAGCAGGACACGGCAGCGAGCGGGGACACCGAGGGGACAGGGTGTACACGTGTGCCGCCTGCCCGTTCCTCACACATTACCCCAACCACCTGGCCCGGCACATGAAGACGCACAGCGGCGAGAAGCCCTATAAATGTCCACAGTGCCCATACGCTTCAGCCCACTTTGACAACCTGAAGAGGCACCACCGCGTGCACACGGGCGAAAAGCCCTACAAGTGCCACCTGTGCGATTACGCCTGCGGCAATCTGGCGAACCTTAAGAGGCATCAGCGGGTTCACTCAGGCGCCAAACCTTTCCAGTGCAGCGTGTGCAGCTACAGCTGTAACCAGAGCATGAACCTGAAGAGGCACATGCTGCGTCACACCGGTGAGAAGCCACACAAGTGCCACGCGTGCACATACACAACAGGCCACTGGGACAACTACAAGCGGCACCAGAAGAAACACGTTACAGGAGCAGAAGAGTGGGATAAAGTGCCGCTGCCTGCTAATGAGGAGGAAGCAGAGGCTGATGAGGAAGAGGAGGAGGTGTAACCTAGCAACGGGAGGCGCAACTGTAGTATGATTATTTAAAATTGAAATGATGTGTTACAGTACCAGCATAAGCTTAGTTCTTGTTTTGTTTTTCCCCCCATTGTGACATTATATTTCTTAAAAAGGTTCAAGCTGCTAAACAGACTTGTGCACAATATCGGAACTGTTTTCATGGCCTTTGCATAGAGTTGGATGGGTAATTCAAGACTCTGGATCAGAGTGCCCATGCTTCATCAGTGCCATACAGACATTTTGTAATGCTACCTAAATGAAACTCAGTTTTTTTCCCCCTTGGTTGTGTATCTTGCACGGATTTTCATTGATCTGCAGAGCCACAGAGCCACAGAGCCATACGTCCTTACCGGCTAAACCTTCTGTGGTTTCTTGGAAGCATTTGCTGCTCAAATGGATAGTTTGAAATCTTCACTACATCCCTTTAGTGCCAAAACCTACAGAGTCCTAACCACTGCAGCTTTCGCAAATGTCGTTTTATTTCCTGGCGACAGTGTTGCTCCCTGGTTGTACGTCCTAACTGTGAAATCTTTTTGTCTGATGTTAAAATAGTGCATAGTTAGCATTAGTGTCATGGTTTATGTAAAGCACTTATTTTTGTATGTGTTTTGTTTGTTCAAAAGAATGTTTGGCATGCATTTGCCATCAGTGGCATTAACTTCAAGAAAAGGGACCATGAATACCATATGCAGTTTATAACCTTCAGGTTGCCAAGAAATGAGCGAGATGGATTCCTTTCGATGTGTGGTGCTTAAGTGCTCTCTTGTAATTATGCAGTCGTTTCATAATTGCCTTAAATATCCTGGAATAAAGTACTCTGTGGTGAGACTGTGGTCTATGATGTATAATGTAATATAATAGCTGAGTAGTGGCATGGAAATACCAAAGTGATTGTTTTATGGCCTCTTTGGGGTCAGGGCCGTGTCATGGGAGGTCCACTCGTAAGCAAACTGCTCATCTGTTGAAAGCATCATTACGAAGCAACAACTCCAGTGGACAGGACACCTTGTACCTATGGATGACCCCAAAATTCCCAAGCAGCTATTCTACGGTGATCTCAACAGCGGTGAGCATGGAGGCAGAAGGCCCAGGAAGCACTACAAGGACATTCTTCATTTCCACCTTCACGGAAAATCGATCCTACCAGATACGTCAGGCCTGCCTAAGGAGGAAGGCACCAGTAACTCCAAATGTCCCGTTCAGTTGCAGCACCTGCTCCAGGATGTATCGGCTGCCTCGCCACCCATATCAGTGCCACCCACCAGAAGTCATCGACGAATTTCAACATGAGCGCAATGATTTTACTACGTATTAAACAAATCACAGATATGACAAAAAACTAGTTTTAATATCAGGATAGTTTGGCTTTATGAAACATACCTTGAACAAATGAAACTATTAAATGAAAATTGGAGAAAGAATCACATGTAATTCGCATTTTTAAAATAAACACCAAAGAATGCAAATTAGCCTGCAGTTAAGAGCTCGTTTACAGACCTTTACAAGCTGTTATGCGTGTCCCCATACAGACGCCTGTCGATTGAAACAGTGGAAAGGATTATAAATCATCTTCAGGAAGCAAATCCAACCCAGTGTGTGGCAAAGGATGTTGATGTGTTTACCAATTAGCTGGCCAGCCATGGGCAACAAAGTAGGAATTGTGGTTTTTGTTGTTGATTCCAGAATTCTTTACCTATTATTGTGATTTCATATTTTACCCCTCTATCAAAGAGTACCAGTATTGATCATCCTTACAGCATAATTTGTATGTAATGTAATACGTTTAAGCGATATAGAGCTTATTTTAACAAATGACCATAAAAAGCACAACACTGGGCAATTTTATCCCGTGAATTACTAGCGGGGGCTGAACCGTTGCAGAGACACCATTTCCTAAGGCCAAGTAAACAAGCAGCGAGCAAAATTTTAGGTGGTAAAATATGATAGTACGTGACAAGAAGCAAGGACGGATGTTGCGTGATGGAACTGCTGATGTCATACCTGATCGTTTTAAAGAGTAGGTAATACAAATTAACCACAGGGGCACTTTAACCTGTAAAGAAATGCTTAAAAAATATTTAAGCACAGAAAATAATTTTTTGTCCTTTGAGATGCTTCATGAAAAACAAATGTTCCACATTTAAACAAAAATTATGTACCAAAAAAGTAAACATCCTCTCCGTGTGGTGATCCTATCATTTTTAAACAGCTTGAAAGGTTTCGTGTTACCCGTTGACGTTATATTATTGTCATGTAATGATTTTTAACCCAACCTCCATTATTAATATACACTATAAACCAGTGTACCTACCTTTTCTCCCACCAAGAAAGTTTTCTTCAGCCTTTATTAGGTGCAGCTCAAGGCAGAACACTGTTGGTTGTTCTGTCCCTACTCCAGCTCCTCATTCACTTCAACACAGGAAAGGCTTTTAAAGAAATGTTTCAGTGAAGAACACTGACAAAAAATAAATAAATAAAAAAAAAGTGGATGGAAAATCTGTATTTTGATCTTCGTGAAACCACCTTTCTGTAAATACCTCAGTAGAGTAGCTCAGACACCTGGAAAATTTCCCTGCTGAAGGTTAGCTGGCCTTAAATTCATATACTTTACCCATAATCCCACTAAGTTTGTACCAAGCCACTGGAGGGATTTAAGCTTTAAATAATAATAATAATAATATGCATATAATTGAAATCGGGGGTGTGGTGGTTCTGTTTTTCACATTTTCATGCCATCGAGTAGAACCTTCACACTGCTGTTAAATTGGTCTCACTAAGATGGCGCCGCAGTGGTTAGCACGTTCGCCTCACAGCAAGGCGGCTTGGGAATGATTCCTGGGTACGGGGTGTTTCTGCGTGGAGTTTGCATGTTCTCCCTGTGTTTGCTTGGGTTTCCTCCAGGTACTCTGGCTTCCTCTAACAGTTCAATAACATGCACAGTAGGCTAATTGGCTGTTCCAAATTGCTCCTAGGTGTGAGTGGTTGCATGTGTGTTAGCCTTGCAATGGTTTGGCAAGCTGTACAGGGACCCTGCCCTTGCCGAGATGGGCACCAGCCTCCCTGCGACCCTAATTAGGATTATGAATGAATGAATGAATGAATGAATGATGGCGGTGCTGATCTAGATCAAAATGTTGCTGCATATGAACCCTTAGATGTGCAATCCAGTCCTTTTATGAGATCAGTGGTGAAGTGTTAAAGCAGAGAAAACATGAAGGGCAGGAGGACTGAGGAAATGTCAGATCAACCAACACACTGCTCTTAATCATAACTGTCTCATTTAGAGTGACATCAGAGTCAAACAGACCATGAAAGACACAACCACATGGAAATGCAGAGATTTGGCACCTACATTTATTGAAATCCATGACATTGCTTAAATGTTTAAAGAAGTGCTAGGCTCTGTGTGACATTAAGAATATATACCATTAAACCCCCTTGGAGATATGCTGGTGAACATACTGTCGCTCACATTTATAAGAATTCATTCATACAGTTGATCAAGGCCCAGAAAAATCAAAACAAACTCTGTCCAAACTCCGATTCATCCTGTTCCTTCTGTTCTGGGTAAACATGACTCGGAAATGAAAGCTCTCATTTGCTCAGAGTGACAAATTTTGCCATGCAGATTAATTAAAAAACAAAAACAAAACCAAAAAAAAAAACACCAGCTTGACATATGAAATGCACCCCCCCCCTCCTTACACCCCATCCTCTGAGATGATTGCTACAATGAATTTTATAATGCACAAAATGGTCTAGTTTTTTTTTTTTTGTTTGTTTTTTTAAACTAAGCAATGAGTAAAAAGACAACTGATTTTCAGATGTGGAATTTGTAAACACTGTTCTTTCAGATGCTAATCTTATTTTTCTACAGTTCTGTAAACAGCGGTACAATGTTCCTTTTTATTTCTTTCTTTATTACACAGCTTAGAATATAGTTGATCTACTGCATTTGATTATAATATACTAACGATAATACATATTAGTAAAAGGAATACTTTAGAATACTTTTCTATTTGCATGTACATTTATAAAAGTGACTACCATGATTTTAAATGCTTCTTTTGTGCAAAATGCTTTAGTAAACTAGAATTTTGGCATTTATGAGAAACCTTTTGCAAGATATTGGTTGGAAAAGATGAGAAAAAGGGAAAGAAAAAAAAAAAAACCCTTCAACACCACGCGAGTACAGTCCCGAATGTTTTCCGTGATGAATCACGCCATCTGTCTGTATAATATTGTGCAAAGTCATGGGTTCAGCATGTGCAAGCAGTCTCACCTAACACCAAATAATCTTTTTTCCTTTCATTTTTTTTTTAAATAAATTCTGCAAGATTTCCCACCAGAGCTTACATTAACAAAGACCTAACACTCGAACGACGTGAAATGCAAGGCAATGAGCTGACAAGGAAAACAATAAAATAACAATCATATGAACAGGCCATGTTCTAGCTCTTTGTGTGATCAAAGGTCTTACTGTACAAGGATGAGGTTTCTATCCAGAATCCATAGAAATATTTCTATTCAGGACTTATGAAGCAGTGATAATGAATTTGGGAAGCAGTGAAAACCCCCATAAGATTTGGGGGAGGAAAAAAAAAAAAGGCAAGAATTGGCACAATGCACATAAAGGATGCAATTCCTCCTGTATTGTAACTGATAAAATCCAGATTAAAAACATGTAGATTTAAGCAGCTGAATTGAGCAGGTTTGTACTTATTCATATCAGTGTTCTCAGATCTACTATCATTGTAGCATGAAGCTCATTTAACGCTTAATCATTGGTGGCAGCACAGAGGACGAGAAAGCACAGCTTTGTGTCTCTAAAAAGGAAGAACGACTCAGTAGAGGTTAAGATCAGAAGCAGCTTTTTGTCGCAGCCATTTTTTTCTTTTTTTGGATGCAAGAAATACTCCCCAAAACTATCCAGGGGTGCACAGATTTTTCATGCAGGGCCTGATGAAATGATGGAAATCAATTCAGACTGGTTTGGATGATTGTGCAGTCTTGATTCACAGACGGTTATCACCTTATATGCATGTAATGTCATGTGACTGATAAAACAATAGGATTAGGGAGAGATGAGCAGAATTTTTATCTCAGTTGTCAGTGCACCTTCAATATTTGTTCTATCTGGGTTTCTCTTACTTATTTATAGGTTGGGCATCTGCACACCTGGACTGTGCTTGTGCGAGACCTATCAACACCTTATTACATGCAAGACCCCAACCCTTATTAATGTGTGGTTTGTAAGGATGGTTTGGACTATTGAAGAAATACTGTGGGACAACATTGTGTTAGAATCTTGCAGAATCAGCCGCGTCCCCTCCACACGAACCTGCTTGTCTTGGCTCAGCTTTCCTGTGCTTCAGTCAGAAAGAAGCATCACAGGTCATCATCTCCGATGCCCTCAAAGGCATAGTTTCCATGAAAATCACTGCCGCTGAGATCGTTAGCTGAGTTGGATGCACTGATCCCCCGCAGGGAGACCGAACTCAGCTTGGTCTGACGCACAAACAGAATATAGGAGTTTACCATTTCATTATTAATCTGGGAAAAAAAACGTTAGGAAATCTGCATGCCGAACTCACCGAGAGCTTGACTACTTGTTCCCGATTCGCATCAGGAGAATCCTGGAGATAAAAATGATGAGTTACATATGTGCATGTTTTGACATTATCAGAAAGTCTGTTGTAATTAATGAGCTTCCTCACCAGTAACGGAGGAGATTTCACAGCTTGCTGGCTGTTGGATCGATGAAAAGAGCCATTAAGACGTTTCTTCTGCATCTGATGAACAGAGAACACATTAGAGTGGGCATCTTAGGGACCACACTTGCCTGGAGCCCCTTTGAGTAAGATAGAGCTTAAGAAAGCATAAAAAACAATGAAGTGCTTTCTCAAGGCCAAAATGTATAGTGGGTGAAACTTGCTGTACACAATAGGAGTCGTGCAGAGACGGGGTTTCTGTCTGATCATTGCTTATAGCGTTAATGTGTCCAAAAAAAATAAATCAATAATATCCAATGCATTAGATATAGTGGCTTGCAAAAGTAACCCCAATATCTTTTCACCCATTTTGTTCCTTTACAACCTAGAAATAAAAACAATAATAGGGAGAGGGGTATCAGTTTACATACACATCATGCCTACATTATTAAATATTCAAAATCTTTGTTAGTGTGATGCAAACAAATAAAATAGTATAGTGTACTTTTCCTGGCCTTGTGAACAAAATATTGGCCCTTCGACTGCACACAGATGGACATTTAACTAATTTCTGGAGGTGATTAATAGCACCAGATTTTTCTTTAGTGTCATCATAGCAAAGGGGGTGAAATAAATAAATATAAATATTCACACACACACACAATGAATATATTGTATACACAATTTTTTTTAAATGTAGAAAAACAGCCACGGGACAGTTTTGCAAGCCACTGTACCTGAAGTAAAATATGCACGAGCCAACAAAATCTACAATTTGTGGGCGTACACATTTATACACGAACACCACATGCACGGAAAACGAACCAGAAGGGTTTCATCATCAATTTGGCAGGCACACATGCAGTTAGATAAGAACCAACAGAGAAACTGACTTTCTTAATGCTTCCTCCAGACTTCTTCACCATCAGTTCATCCACCATGGACTGGAGACAGATGCTCATCATGATTGCCTAAAAATGACAGTTAAACATAAAATAAAATAAAAACACCTTAGCCTTGGTTCCAATACAATACAGTTTTTAAATACATTTTTTTCTATCCAACAGCACAGCACCAAATGGCTCAACAACATCGACAGCCGGACGTGTTAATTTTATTGTTAACAAGAGAACCCAAACACACGTGTGCTAATAACAGAAGATACCAGTCATGAGTAAGACTGTGAATAAAACCTCTGGCAGAAACCACAGAATCACTGTACTTCCAGGACAATCCAATAGAGAGTTTTGTTTTTTCCCCTAAACTCTATGGCAAATAAACAAATCACACATTACAGTAAATGTTTGAACATTCTGTCTTTATGAAGCATACCTCACACAAATTACAGGAAATTATTAAAATTAATGAAATTTATTCTAGATTAAGTAGAAGGGGGGGAAATGGAGTCGCTCAGTGTTCAAAAAAGAAGAAGTTATGGAGTCTAAGAGAAAAAAAATAATACATCTCATTTCGTTCTCTGTTGTTCCAACTATGAGCTGAATTCTTTCACTAATGAAAAACAATATTCTCCATCCAGCTGGTTCCAGCTCTCTGAAATAACAGTTGGCAGGATGGAGTCTGGTCAGGGACCAATTTCTTTCCACCATAAATTTTCAATCAGACTGAGATCCAGACTTTTTTTGGCCATGTTATGAGTTAATATGCCTTTTATTATGAAAAGTTTAAACCCTCTTTGCTCTGTGACAACAGGCATAATCATCCTGAAAAAGGTTCTACAGATAAAATCTAAATGATGAATGATAAAATCTTCAGCAAACATCGATTTTCTATTGTACGAATGAGAAATGTATCCAAAATGTCAGTGTACACCTAAAGACTGACTGACTGCCATCTCTCCTGGTCCTTTACATGACATGCAACCCCATACAATAAATGAGTGGGGAAATCTTTCCATTTTCTTCACAGTCATCTTTGTTTCCTAAAAAAGGCACCAGACACCAGTTCCACCATAAACTCTTTGGCAAATTGCAGATTCATGATTATTACTTTCATCTGATCATTCCTGCTTCATGATAGCTTCCCTTTAGCCCACTCTAACCTTGTTTTCTTCCGTTTAGATCATAAAGCCAATTCGCACTAGAAGAATTTGAGGCTTTTTCACTCATTCGTTTGATATCCCTCTTTTGCCACAAAGAGAATCCGAGCAGAATCAATGTAGTAATTCAATTCAATTCAAATTTTATTTGTCACATACAAATTATACACAGTACAATATGTAGTGAAATGCTTAGTACGACTGCCCAGAATGTAGGAGCAGTCGCGACGGCGGCCGACTTCGACAGCGCCAGACGTGAAACTAGCATTTTAGACTGGCAGCACTTTAAGCACATATAATGTCCTTTTCTGTTATGCCTGTTAAATTATCAATTTGTAATAAGTATACAGGCTGTGGGCACAAGTTAATGTGGTGGTAGTTGTACCCATCAATTTAGTGGTCACCATAAAAAACATGCTAAACAGATTTGCTTCTCACTCAATATCAGCTAGGTTCAGATGAATACTAAAGATAAAAAGACAAATATAACTTCTTTTACTTAAATATAGCCTTAAACAGGCTATATTACATTAGATCTTCTACAAAGTTACTGACTTTTTTTAGGCCTACTGCTTTGTGGCGGAACAATGACTTCAGTAATTACCACGGCTTACTGTTGATTCCTGGAATGTTGAAAAATCACAGCTTTGGAAAGAGGCAGTGTAAATTGGCAGACATATGCATTCACGTACGTATCCCCCATGCCTTGCTGTATCTTACTGTGTAATTTACATGTTTCTGCTGGTTTTCTTTTGGCTTTCCAATGTCTTAATTCCATTTCACTCCACTCCACTCACTCATTTGCCAACCTGCTTAATCCTACTAGGGTCGAGTGGAGGCTGGAGACTCTCAGCCAACACTAAGTGAAGGTGAGGAACATCCCCGAACAGTTCACCAGATCATCACAGGGCCCTATTTCATTACGAATGATTCCTTAAGTTATCATCACATATATTGACTCCTGTTTCCACCTATATTTATTTTTCTGTTGGTTTGTGCATTTTCTATCCTGACGCTTTGATGTTCGAACCGGACTGTCAAGAAGGGAATTTCTGTATCATTCTCCTTGTGTCTGCATGGGTTTCCTCCAATCACTCCAGTTTCCTCCCACAGTCCACAGACATGGATTGTCAATTGAATAAATGGTCTGAAGAAACATTCTGTCTACCAATCAAAAGAGACACACGTCACACTGCTAACATATAAATGAATTCATCAGGAGTAGGTTTAAGACTGGCCAAGTCAACCAACAAACATTTACTTAATTCAGCCTGCATTTTGCCTCCTGAACAGGAAGGTGAAGGTGAAAACCATGGAAAAACGCTAGAGTACCAGCATGGAAAAGCTTCATTATGTAACAGTGCAACAGATTGTTAAAATTAGTGTGTGACCAGCTTGATGCAGTTATTCGATACGTTACAAATATCCCCATGTTTGTTATTATACTTTTGTTCGTGTACATACTGGGTGGTCTGCCACCAAAAGTGTCGTGTCCTATGTTTTCTTTTGTGAGCCATCACAGCAAAGTGGGTATTAAGTTTGAAATTATTTAATACTTTGTTAAACTTTAAACGTGAATTTCTCCAAATCTGCATGTTTAAAAGACTGAAAATTCCTTGCAGGTTTTAGTCCAAAACTAGACAATTATTTTAGAAAATTCTGTATCATTTTAAAGCATAGAATATCAGCTACAAAATAGTAGCAATAACGCAAAATTAATAATTTCCAACTTACTCACTTTGCTTTGATGGGTCACTTATAATCATTTTGCTTACACAGGCCTTGAATAACAGACCAGGAATAATCGACATGTTTCGCCATACTCCATGTTGGATTTCCTTCTTGAAAAAGTTTATAATCCTTTCCGTTTTTTAAACTGACAGATCTCTGCTTGGGGACATTTTTCTTTCAATTAGCTGAGTCCAACAACTTAAGGTCTGTAAGCACTCTCAAACAAATTTGCATTTTTTGTTGGTAAATGTTACTTATTTTAGAAATGCAAATTATAAGCTGACTCCATTTTGTTTTACTTGCTCTGTGTGATCTAGAAAAATATGGCATTAAATTTATTTGAGGGATGTTTTTTGAAGCCAGTATGTTCAGTTACTGAATAGATATTGTGACAGGTCTGTGATGTGTTCATTTGCTACGAAGCCAAAAAGCTGATCACCCAGAAGAAAAAGAGAAAACTACAAACAAAGACATGTACAAAAGGCAGGCAGAAAAGTGTATGGTGCTACTTGATGAGTCTGTAGTGTTACCTGGTGAATAGTATGAATGGTATTCACAGAAAATAGTGGAAAGATATTAAATAAATATGTATACAATGTAAATACAAAATGTAGTATAAAGTAATGCAGAATCTTATCAAAAAGGTTTGAATTACACTTAAAATAGTGAACGGAATGCATGTACAGAATATCTGAAGATCATAGTGTTGCATTATAAAGTGATGTACTGTAAGAGTGGAGGAGTAAACACTGAGTGTCGAGGAACGTAACTGCTCAGCAGCTCTAACCTTACAGGAATCTACCAGAACTAAAACTAGATTAAATAAACATTCTGACCTGTGTACTTGTGATGGTGACCCACTGCAGACGGTCTTTGCTCATCAGATACTCAAAGGCCAGCTCCAGCTTGATCTCACACTTTCCAGAGGTACAGGGATTAGCAGTGCCATTGGCCACTGGAACTTGCTACAGCGGGGAAAGCAGAACCACCACCATTATTAAATCTGCTTATTACTATTTACACTCATCAGCTATTATCACATTTCTCCACACTTAACATAAAACAAATCTTAATTTATTCCCTATTAGGTCACATCATTAATCATCTCCACTAGGGATGCCATTTAAAGGAGCACAAAGAGCAGACATTTCATTAAAAATATAAAAATAAAAAAATAAAAACCCACCACAACACATGTACGCGGCCAGCATTAGGTTTCTCACAAGATAAACCACTTAACACCTCGGTCTGTTCTCAAGAGATTGCTTTTTTATTAGCTATATTTATAAGGTTCTCTGATGAGTAGAGGCTGCTTCGTCTTTAACCTCCCTGCAGCTCATGGAATGCCGGAGCAGAAAACAAAAATACACAAAGTGTTTCCGCATCCTTTTATAAAACCCCCCTGAGTAATAACAGAAGACAGGCCATCTGTGTTGGAGGCCAGTTTGTCTGAAAATGCTTCCTTTGAAAGATAAAACAAAACCCGTAATAGTTTCCGTCTAGAAAAACAAAGCTCATAAAAACGGTTTACAAAGAGATGATCTCCATCCCAATCCAAAGTGGAATATGCATGGAAATGAGCTTAAATTTTTTTATTTGGTAGGGGGGCAAGCCTGTGAGGTGAGTAATGTAATCCACACTGGAAGGCAGAGGCGCTCTGCTGAAAATATAACAGCAGCGAGGCAGATGGATGATTGCCTAAATGCCAGGATGAAGACGGAATACTGAATGACAGGCTCATGTGGGTTTTACTTCTTAATGAGGGCAACTGCTTTAACCAATTACACTTAACCAGCACCTATTGTGAGGTGGACTACCCTCTCAGCCTGGCCAAATTAATTACGAAATATTTACACCACTTTCACCTAAAATCAGGTCCCACTCTCATTACAACCACAGGACAATGTGATGGCAATGCTATTGTTCTCATTATACTATTAATATGCCATCTTGGAGACAGCATTCAGGCAATGATTAAATCTCCGTTACTCAGTGATAATCTGGCACACACATCAGCATTAAAACTCAGATGAATGACTACCTTTTCTTTCCCCCAATACTTTAACACAAAGTCGATATGGTTCGACATCCCTACAACAAAGCTGACACTTACAGAAGAAGTGACCCGCCAGCACCTCATGCGTGTGACTTTAAAGCTGCCTTCCTTCATCTGGTTGTTGGGCAGTTTCACCTGAAAGTTGAGCTCATTGTTGCCGGCGCTGACAATTACATGGCAACCTTTTTCGGGAAAATCCGTGACGCAGGGATCGAACTTGATGTAGCCGAAGTATTTCAGGGTCTGAGCCAATCTGATGAACTATGAAAGCAACAGGGATTAAAATGAATGACAGCTGCCATCAGATGAGAATTCTAGACCAGTACCATATGCTGAACAGTCTGCTCTCACCTCTTTCTTTGAGCCTTTCTCCTGCAGGGACTTCAGTTGTCTGTGCTGATCTTTGTTGGCAAGAATCCAGCCTCGCTCGATGTCCGACACCGTCTGAAGAGACGAGACAAGAAATACTTCACAGTTTCCACATACTATTGCGCAGCGGACAACACATCAGCTCAAAATCAACAATACCGTACAGATGTGCAGTCAGACTGTATGGATATTGCTGCAAAAGTGCTAGTCGTGGTATTTTCATGGCAACTTACTATTATTTTTATATGGTATCGTTTTCTGGCTTTTAAACAACCTGAATCGAGTGTAAAGTCAATTTCTTTTTCCCTAATATAACCAAAAATGCCAAAATAACCAAAAATGCCTGTTATGTTGTGTGCTTTTAGTTAATTAAATCTCGGGCCTTAAAAACTTAGATGCAAGTCATACTGGTGTTGTAGCAGCAGACAGAGATTTTTAACACCTCAAATATATTTAATGAACATGCATTTACTCTCAGTATCCAAGATTACTGGGGGGGTGTTTATATTCGGTTTCTTCACAAAAATGATTTTAAACAACACCATACCTGAGAATATAACAGATTAAGACCCACGCTATCCTCCATTACATCACTGTCATATGCCGAGTCCCAATAACTGTAGAAAAAAATAAATAAAAAACACATCCTTAACAGCCCTGGGGAAAGAGAAGTCTTTAAAACAAAAAGTGCTTCTACTATTTATATTTAACTTAAAATATTTCAAGAATGTGGACATCAGAATGACAATATACACAAGCTGCATTGCAGTTTCTGCAAACGTGTTCTGACACGTTTCTATCAGAGCCAGCTTTTGGCAGCCGCTTTTACCAGAGCGACTTACATTTTACCCCATTTATTCAACTGAACAGTGGCAGCTTGGTGGTGAATCTGCATGAATCCTCAATCTTCTGATCAGTAACCCAGAGCCTAACCCACTGATCCACCTCTGCTCACTGTCCAGTAGCTCCTCGTTGGGATCAGACGATATGCATAAGCCTTCCCTCCCCACACACATCAAAAGAGACACCCATGACACTCTTGCCAGTTCAGTTGTTGTCCTTCCTTAGGCCACTTTTGAAAGGTTCTGACATATGCATACCAGGAACGCCACAAGAACTGCCATTTTGGAGATGAATAAACCCAGTTGTTTAGATATCATAATCTGGCCCTTGTCAAAGAAAAGCTCATTTTTCCATCAGTTTCGAGAACCGACTGCTCACTTTCGGCCTCATACATCACACTCCTGCACAGGTACCACAGTAATGAGATCAAGGTTATTCTCTTCACCTGTCACTGGTCTAAATGTTTTTGGTGTAATGGCTGATCAGTGTACATATAAGAATAAAATTTGTTTTACCAAAAAGAATATCAAGCTCTTAAATAAATAAATAAATAAATAAATAAACACTCAGGTTCCGTGGGGCTTTTTTCTCAATGCTTTATCACAGCGGTTCTATAATCAAGGCTTTTATACTATACCAACCATAAGTATGGTGAATCTAGGCACTGACCCAAGACTGACCGTGGCCAGGTCAAGCCTAGTTCATTCAGACTGTATAAGCAGCGGAGGAAATGTGCAGAGCATCAGAATAAACCAACTGACTGCCAGCAAGCTGACGAGAGACGAGAGTACGGCCATCATTATGCTTCTTTAGAACGTTAACAAGCATATTCTCTTGAAATGCTAAGAAGGAATTTAAGAAATTATGTTTAAACTGTGCAGCTTTGTTCAAAACTCCAGTATATTTATATATCTTTTTAAAAGATTGAGATCCAGCTGTTGTCAAATATTCTGAATTAAAAACTTGGCTAGTCAGACAGGGCTATTTCCACTGGGTCAAACAGGAAATAAAGTTGCTGTTTGTGCCTTTTTTGAAGACCAGAATTGTTTGGGGAGCGGGGTGTGTGGTGGGACAGAGAGTATTGTGAAATGGTGCAAAGGAAATGAGTAGAACTATTTTGCAACCCAGATTAGGCCTGCCACAGAGCAGAGTGTCAAATGTGTCAATAATTAAGCTAATACAAATATTTATTTACTAGGATAACTTTCTGGTAGAGGACAGGGGGGAAATAAAATAAATAAATAATCCTACAAAAAGAACCTTGATTTGAGCTAAAGTTTTCTTAAGCTAAAGTAGTTTCAGGTTTCAGAAGGAATGCCGAAGTCATGGTGCCTCAAACCTAAAATCCTTTTGGGTAAGTGCTTTGAGAAGCAAGCTGGGCTAATGGAGTTGGAGCGTAAACTTATATACCAAGTTTAAGACCCTACAGGAAAGGATTACAGGAAAACCAGACGGCAAAAAAAGCTTAGTCATTCTTGTGATAAAAAGGCTTCAGGCAAGTTTCACTCTAGTTCCACTGCCGTGCTCCTTCACTTTATGTGCAAGCAATATTCAATTAATTAATTTACACACACACACACACACACACACACACACACACACACACACACACACACACACACACACACAGCCTTGCAATAGTATTCATCCCCTTGGCATTTTTTCATATTTTGTTCCCTCTCAACCTGGAATTAAAATGCATTGTTTGAAGATTTGCATCATTTCATCATTTTTTATTGCGACGCAAACAACAAATCTGACAAAATAACAGAACACTTCAGTGTGCATAACTATTCACCCCTCTACTTTGTAGAGTCACCTTTTTGCGGCAAGTCGTTTTGGATAAGTCTCTATATGAGCTTGCCACTGGGATTTTTGCCCATTCCTCAGGGTAAATAAAACTCCTTCATGTAAAGGTTGCAAAAAATGTAATTTTAGGCTCATCTGACCAGAGCACCTTCCTCCATACATTTGGGGAGTCGCCCACAGGCCTTTTGGCAAACTTTCAACGTGCTTTCTTATTTTTACCACTAAGCAATGGCTTTTTTCTGGCCACTCTTCCATAAAGTCCTGCTCTATGGAGTGTACGGCTTATTGTGGTCTCATGCACAGATACACCAGTCTCTGCTGTGGACACCTGCAGCTCTTTCAGGGTTACCTTTGGTGTCTGTGCTGCCTCTCTGATTAATGCCCTCATTGCCAAGTCTGTGAGTTTTGGTAAGTGGTGCGCTCTTCACAGGTTTGTTGTGGTACCACATTCTATCATCTATTGAAGATGGTGGATTTGATGGTGCTCCAGGGAATCATCAAAGATACAGATTTTTTTTTTATAACCCAACCCTAACTTAACTTCTCAAAAACTTTGTCCCTGACTTGTTTGGAAAGCTCCTTGGTCTTCATGCTGTGATGCCTCTTGCTTAGTGGTGTTGTAGCCTCTGGGGCCTTTCAGGAAAGGTGTGTTTATACTGACAGATCATGTGACACTTAGATTGCACATATGTGGACTTCATTTCACTAATTATGTGACTTCTGAAGGCAAAGGGGGTGAATACATATGCACATGCCAATTTTCAGATGTTTAGATTTAAAAATTATTTTATATATATATATAAAAATAGGTTGTAATGTAACCAAATAGGTAAAAAGCCAAGGGGGAGAATACTTTTGCAAGGCACTGTGTTTGTGTGTGTGTACATATATATATTTCTGTTTGTGTGTATGTGTGTGTATAAAAAAGTCTTAAGTCTTATTGAACTTTTTTTAACCACAAGTGAACTGCAGTGAGTGGTGACTCAGGATGTTCTTGCGACTATAACATGGCAAAAACGATTTACAAAACCAGAAGGAAAGTGAATGAAAATGATTTGAGGACATGGTCTACCTTTTGCGGAGGACGATGTGGTAGTCCGGATTGCGCAGGCTGGTCACTGACACATAGGGCAGCTCAAACTCCTGCAGCTTTCTCACAACTGTCGTGCAAAGGGAGAGGACGGAAAGACAAGAGAGAAGCGTATGAGTAGCCTCAAGGACATTCTGATGGTAAAACCAAAAGATGAGATGAAATCCATGCAGCAAAATGACATGTTTATTAGTTGGCAAGCTGACGACATACAAGAGATGAGGTCGACAGACAAAACAGATGTTTACAGTATGAGGGTTTCTTTTTGCTGGAGATCAGAATACAAATAGTTGAGCTGAACTCCAGAACCTAAGAGGCTTATGTGATAAACAGCATACCGACAACACTGTGGGGAGGAAGGAAATTATTGCAAGTCTACAAGAGTTCAGTCTGAAAATCTGACTGACATACAAGCCATTTCATTTCCTGTACCAGCTATCTTTCACTGCTAGCTGCTCAATGTATCAGCAAAAACCTCTCCTTTTTTTAAACTGAGTCATCTGTATGCCAAATAATTAAAGACTGTTGGAGCTCTTCACTATTTTACAATCCATATGTTGCCACTAATGACGCTACAGCTGCTTTGGGCCCCTATAGAGCATGTGTTTTCTTTTATCTGTCAGAATCCTGATGCTGCTCCCAAAGAAATGTTTGGCAAACAGAAGAGTAGGAGAGAGTCAGATAGATAGGAAGAGGGAGAGAGTGACAGATTGACACAGAGATAGAGAGTGAGAGAGAGAGAGAGAGAGAGAAGCACGAATGAACATAACAGATAGGGAAAACAAAGTATGAAAGAGAAAGAAAGCCCCCTGAGGGAACATGCAAGTGTGTTCAACTCAGCTTGGTGGAAACAGCTTGCACAGTGGCTATAAACCTTACATAAATAAACCCGCAGACAGGCTGCAATCAAAAAGGAGACAAAACTGGCATGAATGGAAATCTGAGTTTGATACTACTGATAAAGCTAGAGAGATTTATAGGGATGAGCAACTGAAAGAGCCAAACTTGACAAAATCTGAAAGAGAAATAAATATTAATCCAAGAAAAGGCATGTGCAAATTATACACACTGGGCTGGGCTATATGATCTTATTCCTTCTTAACAAACATCAAAATATAAATCAAATCACATTTTCTGCTAAACTTAAAGGAGGGGTGTCATGATTTTTACCCAAATTCAGTTCCCAAAAGGTCATGGAAACATGTAATGAGTGGCCAAAATACTAGTCAATATTGGTTTCAACGAAGCCTTTCATCTAGCAAATCAAAAAGAATTGCACTTTTGCAACATCAACTTTTTGCTTGGTTGGAGCTTCTGAGTGGCGGACCTGAAGATTGCAAGTTTGAATCCAGGTTGATTCGTCACTCACAGCAATCACCAGCTGATCCATGGACGTCTGTGAGCTCATTCGTAACAAAAGGGGCAGATAGCCATTTCCCTCCGAGTGTGTTAGGCATGTGCAGCACTTCATAAAGAGACAGGTGACCACATCGCATGTCACTGAAGGGGGCAAGTGCATGCTTATGCCCCTCCCTGGTTGGTGGTGGTCGTATGTGACAGGGAGGCAACACATAACGGGTGGAAACTGAATACAACTGAAAATTAGGGCAGAAAAAAAAATTGGGTTGACCAGTTTTCAAAAAATGTAAATACCACTGCAAAGTCCAAGTAAATTGGTTGTATGAACCAAATCTCTTTCTGTTATCCTTCATAAAACAAATGTGCCTTTCTATAAATAGCCAAGATGTGTTTGGTAATACCATTAATGTTATTCAGGATACTTCAAACAACCATGACAAGGGTTCCATTGGACTGCCAAGTAAACCATGGATACAAGATTCATTTTGTTTAAATTAGGGCTTATTAATATTGACCAATATCAATAGTTAGCACAATATATAAAATTTGATAATGCTGTTAGTTTAGGAAGTATCATAATGTGTGAAGCTAGGGCTGGGTGATATGACCTAAAAATATATTGTACATTTCCTAAAGTGAAGTGAAAGGCAAGCTTTCCAAACTCTCCTGTTACACCCTGCATATACATATTTTCATTATGAGGTGATTTTTTTTACCTACATTTTTATTTATGCTAAATCATGATGTTACCTGGTAAAAAAAAAAAAAAAAAAAAAATTCACAATACGATAACTTACTGATATATCGCCCTAGCTTATATCTTGTGCATCTTGCAGCAAGACTTTACTTTTATGTGCTTAACTTTAAACTCCTGTTTTAGCTTGAGAGAAGTGGAACTCACTGTGGTGATCTGCTATTTGATGTGCATTCTGAAATGCTTTTCTCCTCAGCACGGCTGTACAGAGTGGCTACTTTAGCTAAAATATACTGACTCGGAGATCCTGAATGCAATCTTTTTCTAAATCTGGAGGAAGTTATATGTAGGCGAAGAGCATCCTCGCAAAGGACAGTAGATCTAATTAGTCAATACACTTGGCTTTGCATGTTGCTGCGATTGCAGGTTTGGCAGCCAAGAATAGAATTTTATGTAGTGAAGTGCTCGTGTAAAGCAAAACTAAAATATCCTGGAACAGAAATCTCTCTGTCTACAACTCAGTGTGCTTCAAAGACGTCTAAATGGGATTCTTGAACGGGATGTTCTAAATGGGATTTCGGAAAAGGTGAAAATCACAACCTATCCGTAGTTCATTATAAGTACATTATAATTATTTTTATTATAGGTTCAAATACTGTCTAAATGATCAACTAGTCGACTAAGTATACATCTAATAATTTTACCAAAAAATGTATTTAATGGGGAAAAGGGGGAGAAATTAAAGTACCTGTTGGTCTCCAATAACATTTAGGTAATATGCCTAGCTTTTAGTAGCTAGTTTGTTTGAAAGAATAACTACTGAAGCAGTCACTGACTTGTTTTGTTGCTGTTGTTTTTCAAGGTTAAAGGGGTCCACGACTTTAAAACAACAAAATCCCAGATATAAGTAACAAAAGTGCCTAAATTTTTAAGATAAAGTACAATAGTTTATTAAACAATCAGTAATTAGGTGAAGAGCCATCAGCAAGATTGTTAATTCCATACTAACCCAACATTGCTATAAAACTCTGTCTTCATCGGGAATAAGCAGCTTTGTTAAAACACCAGCCATCCAACCCCTTATAAACATGGCACCAGTTCAACTTGCTCCCATATTAAGTGAGCTTGCAACAGGAAATACATTTTATATGTATGGTTTTGAAGTAGGAATTTGAATGTTCAGTATGGACAATAAAACTGTACAATGGATGACTGGATTCAAACTTATCAACTTCACAGACAAAGCAAAGTTATACAGACAGCTCAACATATTTAGACAGAAAGACATTCAAAATACATGCAAATAAAATCATGATTGGTCAAAAATATCAAGGAATGAAAGTAGTGTACCCACATGTGCAGCCACCGTTTACTGCATCATGAATGAGAAACAGGCTGAAGTAGCCCACCAAATCGTCGGGCAGATCCAGTTTCGATGCGACGGCCTATTGAGGGACAAAAATCCGCAAAAGACAATTCATCTTTAGTCCTCAGTGTATCTTGTACAATACAACAGAAACATCATAGTGTTTGCATATATACCTAACAAACTTCATCAAATTTGTGGTGGTTTTTTAGAACTGGCATAATCAGGTTGAACATTTCAAACAGAATTTAAAAAATTCTGTACTGAAGGTGAGGTGGATGTCACTAGGGGGTTATTTAAGGGAATTCAGGGACTGCGTAATTCAGCGATAACCACAGAGCCTGAGATAAATAATTATTATAGTATACACTACATGGGAACATAAACCAAAAAAGCACTGAAACACTAGATTTTTTATATGGCTTATTTCTTACAATTCTTGTTTCTTTTCAAACATACATGAGCAGGTGCTGAGTTGTATAACTACATCTATACCTCTCCTTAAGAGTTTATACACCAAGTATATACACTATGCGGAAACCAGGGAAAGCAAACTAAAACAAGATTTTCAGGGGTGATAACTGCAAAATATAAATCGTGAAAAACTACTGTGGCATTGACTTCGTGTTCTCCACTCGCCATATATTTGTTTACACACAGCAGTTCCCCTGAATGCGTCATCAGTCATGGCAGCCAGGCTTCTTCTGTTCGAGAGTTTTAAAAGGCACCGTTACATAAATAAATTTTTGCCTTTTCACTCATCCAATTGTTTTCTTTTTTTTTTGTAGACTATATATGCAATATAAAAATACCAGTGAAAAATCTTGACACTGGGACTTTAACTATGTTTTAACTTGCTTAAAAAAAAATTCCAAGTAAGATAGGACCTTAAAACCAGAATACCAAATTAATCCAGAATTTTAATCACCTGCATATTTAACCATGACAGGGACAGGTCAGGTGAACTCTGTGCTCCAAGCTGAGCTAAGTGCTATGTAGCTAATGGTGACTTTTACACCTACTCATTCATAGTTTACTACATATTACACAAATTCAGGTAAACTGCACTCAGTAAAGGTGTTTCAATATATATAAAATACAGAGAAACACACAAAAAAAAAATCCCAAAAGAGTGGACCAATCAGATTGCACCTTTCCTCTGCAGTATATACTAATATATAATATTACTAATTTTTATAAAAAAATTGCTTGAAATTTTGTAATGCGAATAACATATATATAGATATGTTCCAGTATAAAAGGCTACAGAAAGGGTTAAGTATAAATTATTGTTGGATATTAAACATAGTAAAAGGATGAAGTCACTCATTCGTATGTTTATGCAGAAAATCAATGGGCTGCTTATATCAGATGTTCAACATCAACTGCCTTGACATTTTATCCCTTTTGCTCAAAATGCAAGCTTGCTGTACTCATCTACTGGGTCAAAGTGTTTTACACGAATACTGAGGACGGACACAGCAGGGTGTCAACAGCACAAGGCCATGTGGGCCACAGCAGCGACATGTGACCCACTATAGCTCCTTAATGAATCATGGCAAATGTCAAGATTTCACCCCAAAACAATTAGGTTTCCTGAAAACAATTTGCAAAAAGAGGGAGAGTGCAGGTCACTGCCATGCTTTCTGCCAACCGCAAACATTTAAAACAACCTACAACCATTCTGAAAACACTGTATATACGTGTGAAACTTTAAAACTGCAATGAATTTGCTTACTCAGCTCAATAAGTACACTAACTCAAATCTTCCCCACTCAGCTGTATAAAAGGAACACTTTGTTGCTGAAAGTGCATCTCTGCTTGGCTACATGCCAATTCAGATTCCCTCAATCACTCGAGAAACCCTTAAATAAGCACAACGTTAACACACACTTAGTCACATACATGAATGATTGCAGGAAATGCTCTATGCTTAGTGTAAAAATTCTCCAAGACAGAGGCTGTACTCTATTATTTAGTGGAGAAAATATTTAGCATCAAAGCAACTGTTAGAGCTAACAGTGAAGAGTAGTGCATTTTCTCCAGACAGCACTCAGCTGGGCTCCATGCCTCACTTTTGGATATAAACTGAAGCAGAAATGAAAACTCTCCAGTCTGAAAACATGAAGCGCCCAGAAATGAATCTTGTTTTTCTGGATTGCGGCTTTGGCAGGAATCTTAAGCTCTCAGCAATAAGTCCTTTTGTGTGAACAACTAATTTGGAGCACATTTTCTCTCCAAAGACAAGCAGCAATGATATATAAAGGATATTTCAAGCAGGCTTTGAACATACTATTGTGGTTATTTATTTTAGGTTAGCCACATTACTGGCAAATTTGGATGTTTGCTCTAAAACTTTCTTCACAACAAACAAAAAATTGGTTAAAGAATCCCAGACGGAATAACAAACCTAGGAAGCTATCAGGATAACTTCAGATAAAACTGTTTGGCTGATGCTTTAGCTAAACTTCCAGCTCAAGTACTGAAATCATTCACACAAACCATCCTGGATCCAGTTCTGAGAACACCGGTTTGGTTGCATAGCCTCTTTACCTCAAGGACATCTTCAGTCTGGTCTGACGTCAAGATATTGACTTTGACCTTCTGGCTGTTGGATAAGTGCACCTCCAGCTGGACCTCTTCAGTGGGGATCTGTTGTGTCTCCTGAAGCAAAGAGAAAACAGCAGGTGTCCGAACAGCATGGCTTTGAAAATCTGTAGTTAAAAACCTTTGCTCAGATGAATGGCTTAACTTTAAGTAGACACCAGAGACAGCTGATAAGAAGATAGATATTTGGAAAGAGGATGAAAGGGAAGAGGTTGCGGATCAAAAGAAAATGCCAGAAATCTGCATCTGGCTACTAAAGTTAAGATAATCTCTATGTATAGATCAGGTGTACTGAAACTCAGGGACTTGTTCAATTTAAAAAAAAAAAATAATTAAAAAAAATAAATAAATAAACAGTAGTGCACCACACCCTCAACATAGATTATTACAAAAAAGCAATTAAGTAATAAAAATTACTTAAAAACTTTGGATATTTATTAAATATCAAAATTAACACACTGTGTAGGTGTACTACCAAAATGTAAGTTACAAGTACAACAGCATCAAGAAAGCAAGGATCATGAACTCATGACTGTCCTCACACTCAAACTGCCAAAAAAATAGCAACTTAACAGACAAGGTTGCTAAGGAAGCGGTTAAAAATTTCCATATTGACTTAACAGTAAAAATTAGCAGGACAGAATATAAAAGCATCATTAAACAAAGATTGAAGGAAAATGGCAAAAACAATAGGAAGAAGAAAGAAAGGAACGATGGATTTTATCTGAGAAATGAGGAATGCAGGAAAGAACGGACATGAAGAGAGAGTAATATCAAAGATTCGATTTATACACACTGGGTTGAACGGCACACAGCATAAAATAAGGAAACATAATACAGGACACTGTGGTTTCTGTGCGCAAGAGGAAACAATACATAATACATAAAAAAAAGAAGCACGGTTTTTGACCAAACTTGGTATGGACCCTAGCCTACCTAAATCCCAGAGATTATTTGATTCTGGAATGTACAGTTCATGGTTCAAGGTCAGGACAAGTGAATATACTTTGAAATGCATGTCAGCAGACATGCCATTATTATGGAACAACAATAAGAAACCATATATGGACTTTCAAATAAAACAAATACATTTAACCTTGGGGGGGAAAAAAAATACATAAAATAAATTAAATAAATAAAGTAAAAATAAATAAATAAAAAAATCAAGCCCCAGACATCATGGGGGTTATTTTAGGTAATTTTGCCACATCTTCATACTACAGAAACCACTGTAAGACAGGCATGTCGGTAATTCCAACCAAAACCTATACAAAGCAGATATGCTACATTCACCATGCTGTGTGGCTGAAGAACCTTAGTACCTGAGCACCCCTCTAGTCATTTTTGCATTTCCATCCACAGAACTCATTTTTATTGAAATAAATAAATGAATCAAAATTAGACTCCAACTAACATTATTTTATAGGAAGAATA
The DNA here is from genome assembly GCA_028564935.1 of Neosilurus hyrtlii. Taxonomy (NCBI): domain Eukaryota; kingdom Metazoa; phylum Chordata; class Actinopteri; order Siluriformes; family Plotosidae; genus Neosilurus; species Neosilurus hyrtlii. Next base: position 2,746,661 of record JAOUQZ010000033.1, on the reverse strand, counting down.
ACTTAGACACTCTGAGGGTCTCCAAACCCCATTACGAAAACCAAGGAGCTAGACGTGCAAATCTTTTGCTGAATAAAGCTTATATAAAGCATAAAAAGAGTCCCTTCTGCAAACGTGGGAGGGTGTTAAAATAGCTGTTGTTCTCTGCAGACCGAATGAAACGACAAAGCAAAGCCTGACTAATCTCTCATTCTGTGCCCCATGCAGACTTGCTCACAAGCACAGGAAAACTGGTCCAAAACAACATTCAGCATGGGTGTGGAACCCATAAGTGACCTCCCACATAAAGAGAGGCACAAAAGTAACAGGCAGAAACAGAGGAAACAAAGTGTCCAATAGGGTGCTCGCAAATAACTCATGCACATAGGATGCACTAAAAAATAAAAAAATAACAGTTTATACCTGCTGAGCTTTCCTTAAAAAGCTGTTGAACAATTCACTGGCTCCCAGCAGGGGATCCTGACGCACTGCAAGGGGGGGGAAAAGTGTTAAGTTCAGAAAAGAACATTGTTATATCTAAAACTACACACACACACACACAGTCTTAAAGTCATTTATTAACAAGTTGAACTTTAGTAAGACAGCTTGAGAATAAGTTTCAGAAGAAACTGTAACAATGGCTGATAAATTACAATGAAGTATGCATATTCTTATGGTCATCATCACTCACTCATTCACTGAACCGCTTAGTCCTACTAGGGTCGTGGGAAGGCTGGAGCCTATCTCAGCCGACTCTGGGCAAAGGTGGAAAACACCCTGAACAGCTCGCCAGACCATCGCAAGGCAACAGGCACACAACCATTCACACTCACTCTTACACCTAGGGGCAATTTAGAACAGCCAGTTAAACTAATGTGCATGTTTTTGGACTGCCAATCAATCAAACTCAGGACCTTCTGAGGTGGATGTCCTGATCACTAAACCACCATGCCATCAGCTTATGGTTATACATTTCCAAAATAAATATGCCATAGTTTATCTAGCATTTTGTCAACTTGCAGCATTAACTGTATAGCCTGAAGAATTCAACTGATTAGGATTCAGGCTATTCGGTACAATGAACAAATATACTGAATGAAACTTGTAAGACTCAATCGTACTAAAGCTGCCCCAGTTTACTTTATGCAAGAATTTCTTTTAAAAAAATGTATACAAGTGAAATTGCACCATAAAATGTGATTTTGACACACACACACACATATATATATATATCTGTGCGTGTGTATAAACACAAACGTATATAAAGTTTTGGAAGAAAGCAATCGTAAAATAAACCCAAATACTTCCTTATTTATAGCACTTTGGCCATCAGCAGTTCTCAAAAGCCTACATTACACTTCTATAAACAAACAAATGCGTGCATTATGAAAAGACTGTGTGTGCGTGGTGGTTAATTTTCCAGAACCGATTTAAACCATGATGTAACGGGTGCAAGTGGTCAGCCAAGAACAGCCTGTGTGCTCTGAGACTATGAGCAAATAGTGCTTGACAAGGCTCAGCTTGTTGGGCTGCATGCGCCAGGACTGAAATGGATTAGAACAAACAGATCATGGTGCTGCCATGCTCCAGTAATTCGCTTTTACACGCAAAGAATGTCACCCTTGGCTGGTTTATACCAACGATTACGTTCATCCCTCCCAAGCTGTATTAAAGTGAGGTCAAAATACAAACAAATATTCAAACAGTATTTCTGTAAATGTAAAAATGTAATGCTACTCTGGACCATGAGGGTAGAACACTAAGGTTTATTTCCTCATGAGGCAATAACCATGTCAAACATTATCCTGCAATTTCCAGCTAAACCATCAGTGTATAAGTATACAGGACAGTACACATATCCATGCAGTACTTATTAAAACAGGATCAGATGTAAGAGTCTATAAAGTTTAAGAAAAGACTGTCATTAGGTCAAACTCACCGGCTTGCATGTACTTCTCTAGCTGCTCTCTACGCTGTTCCACTTCTGCAGGCGTGAGGGTGAATATCTTCTTTGGGGGGAAGGCAGGTACCACGTTGTTCCCATACTCTTTCTTGATCTGTCCCAAAAGTACATACAATAAACCATAATCATTCGAGATTCTCCAAATCAGGCACTTTTCCCAACACTGGACCACTAACAGCAATCAACATGTAAAATACCCAATAATATTCTTATACCCCACAATATTCCTGCTAGCTCAATGCACATGCTCTGGGCCAGTCACCATCTGCACACATTCTGTAAGGCTGTATTCATACCACTCAGCAAAGCTTTGGGTACATCTCATTCTACTTCCCATCCCTGATAGCCTATAGAGGTTTTGTTGACCACTGAAAGGTAGAAGAGATAAAATACTGTTGGGGGAATTTTACTCGGCACTAATTATATTAATAGCAAGATTTTATTTTATTTTTTTTTTACTTAGATTACTAGAGTTAGTATTAGTGTATGTGCAAGCTACTTTGGTGAGAGGGTTTATTGTTTTATGGTAAAGTGATCTGTGCTGTAAAATGCAGGTACCTTATCTATATATTGTGCTCAGGGTGCATGGAATTCCAAGTAAGAAACATTCATGATGATGCATGATGTGTGGTTAAGGGAGGGGCAAAGCGTTAAAATAATTAAAATCTTTACAGGTTTTACTTTTTCTAAATTGAACACTTTGAAATGTCAAAAAAGTCAAATATTTAAAAAAGTAAGTAAATAAACAAACAAACAAATAAATAAAAATTTTAAAAGCTTCATGACTAATCAGATCACAGAGAAACTGCAAGCATAAACACTCCAAATGTGCCAATTTTCTAAGCAACATTTCACCAGCAAGCCCTCCAAATCCATTACATCATAATTTATATGGATCATGGTCTCCATAAATCACTTGGAAGGCATGCATAGTTACAGCTGTAACATTTAAAACAGCAGAAAATCTCCTTACAGCTGGGCAGACAGTTTAATATGTGTCTCAAGCTGCCGCTTTCCGCAGGGTTCAAGGTAATATCACCTGTTCAATGATGCAGCCATCTTCAGAATAAAACCTACTGAAACTAAGACACAGGAAGTTGCCTATCAGTCTCATGAGCTGATGTGTGAATCCATCCAGCTAGCTGCAAACAATCTTAACTGTGTGGAAAATGTCATGTAAGGACAAGCTGCAGTGGGATGGTTTTTCTCCTGCCTTGTGATTCTCTATGATCCTCTTTCTCAGATCACCTTGAACATGCTCTTCTGTACATGTTGCTCAGACAGTGGGACATCGCAGGACACCAGATGTGTGACTGCTATTTATTCTAAACCTACTGTAGATTTTCCTAGCCAAGCTACAGTTGGTTTAGAATAAATAGCAGTCACACATCTGGTGTCCACATACAAGTAAAATTTTCTGAGTTGTTTTCGTAAGAAATCTCCCAGTTGTGACATTAACAATACTTAAGATTTCCAATTTTACATTTCCAATTTATTTTATATTTCCAACATGAAAACATGAACCATTCTCCAGATAAAAAAATGTATTTGTTTAAATAACCACCTTTTTTGGTATTTTCAGTTTACCGTATGTAGTCATGTGTCCTGTGCCAATAAACTGTTGTGTTGCACCATGTTTCTTGGGAAATGGTGTTTTGTTCCAACATAATCTACACGAATGAAATAACAACAATAACCACCTGACAACGTGACTATGTGCATACAGTACATCGGTGCACAATACTAATCAAAAGCACTCGGAGAGCACAAAGCCCTACCAAGCATAGCAATCCCTATATGAACCAAACATAAAATCCCCCTCGCTCACAACAAGAAAGAATCCTGGATCCAGATTTTGATCAGGATCATCTCCAAAGTTGAATGAAGTCAGCCTTGTCCAAATGCTCACCTGCTGGGGCTGCTGTAACACCACACTTCCTATGTTAAAGAATCCTGTAAAAAATTCCTGGATCTGAATTTAGATCCACATCATCTCCAAAATCTAGAGGAGTACTCACTGTCAAAATCCCCACCTCTGACAGAAATTTCATGAAAATCCTCACATTGCTTTTTGTATAATTCTCTTAACAAACACACAAGCTAAGGGTAAAAGATCAGTTCCTTGCCAGAGGTTATTACTATATTATACAGACACCACAAACATATCACTATATATTACCAGTGAAATGTCAAAGGAAAATATGATAACAATAACACATCACACCTCTTCTAATTACTTGGAGGTAATCAGATTTGGGGACAATTAGAGCAAGTCAATTGCAACCCTCCACCATGGCAACCCGTGTAACCAGGGTGCATCATCTGACCGCACATGCACCTGTTACCTAGCAACAGGAGCAGCCAGAGCAAGGCGTAGCTTTGTGAGCAGAACCACTAAAGTTCTCTCCATTCATCAATAAAATCATATTCATATGACTTGGACATTCTTTACTAAGAATAAGCTTATTGAAAGGTCACAGAGAAACGTGCTTTACAGGCTTAGTGTTTTCAGCTTTTCTTCAAATGATGTGTTTGTAAACGAAATCTTAAAATCATTTAAGCAACTGGAGACTATTAGTCTCACCAGACTGAGGAAAAAGAAAACAATAGTGTTCTATACATACATAAACCTGGGTTTACACTGGGGCCACGATGTCCACGAGCTCCCCGATTTGAGAGAATTGCGAGGAGCATGGGGGGGATTGTGAGACTGAATCGTGATGATCTTGAGGAAACTTGGTGGAATCGTGATCTTGACAAAATTTTTGACTGTCAATCAATCAAACTGTCCATCATAGTAAAGTAAAGTAGAGTTTAACAGACCTTGATGCAACATGGTAGGAGACCTTGATGAACTTGGAAACTCTTGGATGCACCCTGCCACCTTTTTATACCCCAATCATGCTCCAGGCGTGCACACAAATCATGGAGCGCCACGTTTTTTTAAAAAGTGGTGATCGTGGACATCGTGGCTCCAGTGTAAACCTAGGTTTAGTCTACATCAGGCATGAAATGCTTTATTATGCCATTCTGGTTTCCCCTCATTAAGGTCCTTTAAGAGTTTCTTACCTGTTCATGCAGGCCTAATAGCTGGCTGTAACGTACTCGGCAGTGCAGGACACCGTTGATATGGATATTGTAGGCCTGAGGAGGAGAGAAGAACAACATTAGATTCTGAAGAAATAAAAACAAGAGTCATATATTCCAGACTCTACATGTTAAAAAAATATGAATTGCAGAAATCCTAAAATATAAAAAGGCACAGCTAAACTGTCTACTAAAAGTAACTACCAATTTTGATAAAGAAAAAGCGATTTGTGAGTTCTGGTCCTGAATCGTAATGACTACTGACGGACGGCTGGAAATACTGATGACTATATCCTCCGCTGATATAGAATTCACAAATGGTTTTCGAGTTCTGGCCTGGAAAGTACCATATGCCATATTTTACATGATAAACTGGTTGCTATGGAAACAATTTAAACTACAGAATTCCCTACACTGCCTAATCAAAGTTACTGCCAAGAATGAAATCTCAAAGTTTCCGTATTCTTAGCTGGATTTGAAATGATTACAGATGGACAGACACAAGTACTGATGAATATATAATTTAAAAAATGAGCAAGGATAAAAAAAAATTAAAGTGCACCATGTAGAGGTGAGTTTGAAAAAAATTCTGATCACACATCCAGAGAAACATTAAATGATAAGACACCACACGAAGCTCTGGTATGCAGCCCCAAGGGCGTCCTAACAACCACAGCTTCGACCTTTCAGTCTCCTATCCATTTAACACTAAATGCATTATTGAATAGAGTAATCCCACTTTTATAGCTGGCTAATCCATCACTGAAAAAGGATGGGCCATGTCAAAAGATTTCACGGCTGCATGGTTGTGACTGATGATTTCTAAAGCAGGAGGCTGAGCTCTTCCTTAAATTACATGCTAATAATCTGCAGCACCGCGGTAAACTATTTCCAAAAATAGCTTAAACTAAAGAGATCACTGTACGAGTAGAACAAAAAGACCAATAGTCAAAATATAACGTAAAAAATTAGAGATTTTTTAGCATAAACCACTGATCAATTGATTGATTTTTTTTTAAGTCCTGCAATGTATTTGAAGAGTAACCTATATTTTTCAAGCATTCATTTTATTTAAATGCAAGTTAGTGCCTGAGCTCAGCTTAAATTGAATTCTAAATAATCATGTAATAGAAGCACTACTAGGATGTAAGGGTAGGAGTTGTTGGGGACTTTAGCAAACTCGGAGTAAGTCTGTTGGTTCTATGAATGAAAGCTAATGACAGTTTATGCACTAGCTCCAACTTCCACTGGGCAATAAACATAACAGAGCCACAAACCACGCAAACTGGCTCCGTAACTGTCTCACCCCAGAAAATGAGGCCGTGGTTTCATCGCAGCTTTAGTAAAGAGAATAGCCCCAGTTTCCTGCTGCTTCCATTGCACCCATGCCAACACACACAACGGGTGGTGACTGGTAATTGCCCTTCCTTTTCTGCTGTAATAACAAGAGCAAGTGTATTAGATCGTGTGTGGATTTTTTTTTCCTCTCCATTTTAGAGCGTTGGTATGATCGAATATGCCAGACAAACTCATTACCCGGTAAGAAATCAGAGAGCAGCACTATTCAGCCCATACTGTTTAATCAACGTTGTACCATTAACTCTTTAGTTTGCTCTGTCATTCATGAAACAATAAATCCAAATTTATTACATTATCACAACTTAAAGAAATTAAGAAGTCACAATTTACTCCCACGGACTGTGTAACTGGAAAGTTGAAATAGGGAGGGAGAATAAGGTGGATTAACTCATTTAAGGAAGAAATTTTATATTATATTTTATATATATATATATATATATATATATATATATATATATATACACACACACACATACACACCATTAACTATGTACT
>JAOUQZ010000033.1:2715820-2739678 GCA_028564935.1 Neosilurus hyrtlii | reverse complement strand
GGGAGAGAGAGAGAGAGAGAGAGAGAGAGAGAGAGAGAGAGAGAGAGACCTTTATCTGGGCCAGTATTTAGTAACGTTCTAGAGGCATATTCTCGAATGAAAATATTTACCCGAATATGAAACTCTTGGTATTCGGTATGTTTACATGTTAGCTTTAATGACAGTCCGTACCCGAGCTGGCTCAGACTCCAGACTTTTGTGTAAAACCAGATGGTTCATGTTGGATCAAAACCTTGCGAGTTTCGTCTGAACACGTTCCTCAGCAGAAGGGATTTCTTCTGATTTATATCTCACCTTTTGCACAACGGAGTAATAAATGTGACATTTGTTTACGTTGAATTAGTGATCAATAGATCACACAGAATCATGAATATTTAAGGTATATTATTTCTTTAAAACTTTGTGTTGGTCAAAAAAATTTAATAAATAAACATTTAAATTAAAAAAAAAAAAAGGGTTTTCAATTTTAGTGTGCTTTAAAATATTTCATTCATAATATACTTTTCCTCAATGGATTTCATTACAATAAAAAAAATAAATAAATAAATAAATAAATAAAATCAGGCTGATTAATAGACACTGACTTTAATTTTAAGAAAATACCCGATTCTCATTTCAACCATAACGGACAACCTTACAGCTACAGTTAATTTAAAATGAGGAAAAAATAAATTGAAATAATTTGATTTTTTTAGTATTTACTTTTACGTTTGGTTGAGTTATGTTTTTAGAATTTTGAATTAGCAATGGTGATTTCTAAAACCAAAAGATTTAATAATTGTGCACAGTGCACATTGAACAGTCTGAGGGAAGGAGCAGAGATTTAAAAGTGTCCTGTTAATTATTAAATAAGTTTATGGCTTTAATAGAACCACAAATTGGGATACCTAGTCTAAATTTTAAAGTTAAATAAAACAAGAATTAAATCATGCCATTAGATAGTCAAAACCATCCCCCAAAATGATACGCTGGTTTTATGGCCTAACTTTGAGTACATTCAAATTGGCAAGCATTAGTCTGCTCAAAAATTTTTGAGAGTTTCATGGTGTCCAACTGCACGAATGTTTTTAGAAAGCACATAGTTTTGGGACATATGAACAGATTTAAATTTGTTCAGTCTGCTAGAAGTATTCTGTAGCATGTGCAAAATCCTTGCACGGATTTGCACAGACACCAAAACAAGTGTTCCACTAGCGAAGCTGTACTTATAAATAAACAAATACATACATAGAAAATGTTAAATACCTTTAACACTTTCATATATTAAATCTAAACGTAAATGTAAAATCAATTTTTTTTATTTAACACATTAAATACAGCACCATAGCAACAAAACTACCAAAGTCTTTATTTGCAACACGCAAGATCTTCAATCACTACATGCTTTAGTCTACTTCACAAAAAGGAAGGGAAAGCATGCCCTTGATTCCCCAGGAAGTGTGAGAGGTCCTCAAGAAAAGATTTCACTGGCACAGGAAGTGTGCCATTTAGTGAGAATCCCCCCCCCCCCCTTTCATCTCAGAATGTGGACAAGCAAAGTACACCAGCAAACAATCCTCCACCTCCAAAAGGAGCCAACACGTGCGAACATGCTGCTGAAATTAGCACGTTCACAGTACGACTAAAAGAAGGGGGAGTTTAAACACAAAAAGGGGGCAGAAAAGAATAATATCTGGAGGATACCTCCTGAAAATTCACTCAGACAGCAGGAATTTTGGCTGCGTTTCTGCTACACATTCCACACATGCTGCACCTGGATGTAAAGTCTGTTGGAAATTACTTGGGAACAGAGGAAACAACCACCACTGGCGTCCATATGTCCATTTCAAGAGACAACAGATGGCCAAAAGTGCTGAAGAGTGACTGTGGATCATCATCCAGCAATATTTCCCTTTTCCTGTCATCGTTGGTCCAGTGCGATACTCTCAAGCTAACTTTTCACAAGTCTTATGTTTTACTCAACCTTAACCATCAAGACACAGGAAGGTTAATAAGCCTAGTTAATAATGTAGTGTATATGTGAGCTTGGGCCGGTGAAAGCCTAGCTAAGGTACTGACAAAAAGAATAAATAAATCTCTCGACTTCAAGTGTCTGAACTTTTTACCTGCGCCATGCCATCTGCTTGTTTTTTTGTTTCATGCTTTGCATTCCAATTTCAACTCCCCCGCACTATACACCCCCCCCCAAAAAACAAAAAATAAAACTCTCATTGTCTATTTGAACTTCTCATTTAAAACCACTTGCTGTTTTCCCATTTTATGGTTCAATTATGGTGCAGTGTTTTGTCTTTGTACCCAGCAAAACTTTAGTAAAGTCGACTCTCATCTAACAACAACCACAGGAAATGTCCGAAAATATTGTAGTACTCACTTAAGCCCTACATTCTGTGTGGAGTTTGCATGCTTTTCCCGTGCTTGCTTGGGTTTCCTCTGGGAACTCCGGTTTCCTCCCACAGTCCAAAGACATGCTAACTGTCAGTTCCAAATTGTTCCTATAGGACTAAGTGTGGGTGGTTGTGTGTGTTGCCCTGTGATGGTCTGGTGAGCTGTTCAGAGTGTACCCTGCTTTCGCCCAGTGTCGGCTGAGATAAGCACCTGCCTCAACATGACCCCGGCTGGATTAAGCGGTTCGACAAATGAGTGAATGAGTCACTCCACCCAGCTGACTCTCTGCTCAGACACCACCACCCCCCCCCCCCCCAGTGCAATAAATTTGCAGAAGTGCAATACTTTTTCTGTAAATTTTTACCTAGAAATTCTGTACAGTATAACTTCTACAGTCTGTACACTTTCACTCTTATGTACACCTCACTCATAATTTCCTACAGTGTTTATAATTTATTTAATTTAACTTTGTATAGCATTTTATTTCCTTGCCTGATCTCACGGTCTATTTTGTTATTTATCTGAATTTGTTCAGAATCTTCAAAATACATTTTCATGCATTCATTCTCTATCCCACCTAGTCCTAATTAGAGTCGTGGGGAGACTGGCGCCCATCTCAGCCGACTCTGGGTGAGGGAAGGGTGCACCCTGAACAGCTCACCAGACCAACGCTGGGCTAACACACATACACCCGTCCACACACCTAGAGGCGATCTGGAACAGCCAATTAGCCTACTTTGCATGTTTTAGGACTGTGGGAGGAAACTGGTGTACCCAGAGGAAACCCAAACAAGCACAGGGAGAACATGCAACCTTCACACAGACATGCCTGAGCCCGGGAATCAAAGCAAGGCCTTCTTGCTGTGAGGCAAACGTGCTAACCACTGCGCCACCATGCCGCCTAATTTGTTTGTTTGTTTTCCTTCTTTAAATCACTGACTCCAAGAGCCCTGCACGTTTTCCTGTGTGTGTCTGTACGTGCATACATGGCAAATAAATGGTCTTAGCTCTGTGTTGTTTTTGTTGTACAAATTTTGATTTGATTCTTGTTGTATGTTTATGCAGCACCTGGTCCTGGAGGAACGTTGTTTTGTTTCACTATGAACTGTGTCAGCAATGTGGTTGAAATGACAATAAAGCTTCTTGAATCTAAAGATCCTAAATCATAAACAATAACTTTGTCTCTATATGCAATTCCTGCAAATTTTGCTCCTAAGCTCTTTCAGATATGGCCAACTTAAAAGGGTTTTAAGCAACTTCCCAAAAGTGTCCAAGCGCTTACTGTGAGCTGTCTTTAAACACCATTTTCTGAGGATCTGCTGTGATGTATAGACTTCTGTCTGTCACACAGCCTTCCTGGGTAGTTCCACAATTGAAGCAGGGCAGTAACACGGTTGAGCAGCTTGGTGAACTTTCTGAAGTGAAGCCTTGTTCATGGAAAAAGGAGAGTATCAGGGGACTAGAAATGTGTGTAAGGGGCAGTGGCGGCTCAGTGGTTAAGACTATGGGTTACTGGCCTGAAAGTCAGGGGTTCAAGCCCCAGTAACATGAAGGTAAACGGTTGAAGCCCCACTACCACCAAGGTTGGAGGTTCAAGCCCCAGTCCCCAGGGGACTAGAAATGTGTGTAAGGGGCAGTGGAGGCTCAGAGGTTAAGGCTATGGGTTATTGATTTGAAAGTCTGGGATTCAAGCCCCAATACTTTAAAGGTCGGGGGTTCAAGTCCCAGTACCAGCAAGCTGCCACTGTTGGGCAATTCAGCAGGGATTCAAACCCTCAACTGCTTAGATAGATTGACAGATAAATAGATAACTGCTCTGAATAAGGGAATTTACCAAATATAATGTGTATGTTCACCAAATGGTTGTCTGGCTAATCACTCAAAGGCATAATAAACACTATTAGGATGCATGCAAAGTACAGACTGTTACAGACTGCACACTTCTCTTTTCTAGATTGTTCCTCTGACCTTGGACGGCTTAAATATTCAGGATCCAGCTTCCACGGAGAGGATTCTGCAAAAAGATGAAACCTGAAAAAAAAGAGCCCTTGAGGAAGCTTTGTGAGTGTGCTGTTGGTTGGACTCCAGTGTCAGGAGGATGACAGCACACTTTCCATAAAGACTGAGGTTATTTACCTTAACAGCAGCCATTTCATTACAGGCTAACAACCTTGAGAAAGGGGTTGGTTAAAGTTCTGGTTAGTAATTTAATGTGTGTGTGTGTGTGTGTGTGTGTGTGTGTGGTGGGGGGGTCAAAAACACTGAAAATACTTGAATGTTCAGAAATTTAAGGCTCTGATCATTAATCTAACTGCAGACAGGATGTGTGTGTGTGTGTGTATGTATATTATATATATATATATATATATATATATATATATATATATATACACATACACACATACATACACACACACACACACACACACACACACACACACACACACACACACACTGGAAAGGTGAGAAATTATTCATTAGAATTAAAAAAAAAGAAAAAGAAAGAAAGAAAAGAACCCCTCCCCCTTTGTGGTCAATCTGGAGATTTTTAAGGATTGTTGTCAATATTATTTGGCAGGAAGAAAATAAATAAATCACAGGAAGTTAGTCCAAATCACTCACCACATATGTAGATCCGTTTTCCCCAGAGCGAACCTCCGTCTCAGGAATAGAGAAATGCATTGTTCTTTTTCTTGTAATGAAGATTATGAGATGAGAAGAGATGAGATGAGAAGAGATGAGAAGGTTTTAAGAGACGTGAAGTCCCTGATCACAGTCACAGATAGAGGATCCGAGTCCACTGCTCTCGGTTTCTCTGCGTAGTTTCGGCTCTTGCAATCCAAAGCAAAGACAATCTATCCAAAAACAACTGACTTTAAAGGAAAAACACTCGTGAAGCAACTTGTTTGGCGTCAGGGATTAAACTTCTCCCATACGCGTCTAGGCAGCAGCAGCCATGTTGCAATTGGAAGTAATTCCGCCTTCATTGTTGGCTCTTTTTCAGCCAAATCTGTTCACTCAGTCCTAGTGCAAACTGCAACACGATAGAAACTGAAAAACACAAAACACAACGTCCTAGTAGACACCAAAACACCACGGATAAACTTTTAAATACTGTACCACATGGAAATGAGTGTAGTCTGCAAAAAAACCGTTATAGCCCCAAAACTAACGAGGAAAAGGAAATGAAACAACAGCCAAAATCACTTATCTGTCACAGCCTACTCTTCCCTATATATCATCTTTCACAAAGATGAAAAGGAAAGATACTGGCTAACATAATAACCCCATTCCTTCAGATATACTCAAGCAAAGGTCGATAATATATCGTGTTTGGGTTTGTGTGTCTGTGTGTGTTCACTCGTTCACTAGGCATTGCAACAGTCCTTTGGTTCAAACCATTCAAAATGGAAAAAGAGGGGGAGTCGTGTTGATATGGACTCATCTAGTAACGTTTCTTTTACGCTCTAAATCGTGATGTGATATTACTTTCAAGATACACTTTCATTAAACTGCTCGTGGAATATATTTAGACTTTGTGCTACCAACCATTTTCACTTCGAAACACATTTCTTACACCCACGAAAAACAGGTGATGGTATTTCCCGGGTCTGCAGAGTAAATTAACATGCGTTTCATTAAAAGGCATCAATTGAATCTGAGTGGAAAATTACATCTAATTAGGTCTAACTACTGTTTTGCGTACTGTTATTAAGAGTAAATCACAACAATCAACCGGTAAAAATATATCAAGTAGCATTCAGTGCTTTATTATCTAACCTTAATAATTTAGCTATAAGATTTAAAACCCTTGCGCATTTTCAAACGTGTTCTTATCTAATGATGGTGTATAGAAATAATTCTGAAACAACTACAACTCTGTGGTTCGTTCCATAATGATTTGCAGTGCTTTTCCGAACTAGAACGGCTGTTGATTGTTTTAGAAGATAAACCTCTGCTCCAAATCTGCGCTACGTTGAACCAAAAACAAGTGACTTCTGCGTAAACGCAGCGCCGATGTGTTTGTCATGAAATGGCGACGTCACGTGAGGTACACCATGTCATGTGACCTGAGGTAAACATAGATGGGGGAAAATGACAGCTGGGGTCAGCATTTTTACCTTTTTTATGTTATATTTATTTAGAATTTTATTTATTTTATTCACTGTTCACGTCGACTGTCAGGCCACCGATGCTCAGGTACGACTATATCCGGGCTAATTTATTCGCGTTTGCTGTTTGGTAGTAAAAGGTAAACAGAAATAAGGTTGTGGTTGAGTTCATGACAGTAAGTTGATTTCTGGTTTCTGTAGTTGTGCCACATGTGTGAAGGAGCTGTACAGAACTACAGTGCTGTGTGGAGGTTTTGTCTCTCACAGGGCAGGATTGAGGGTCGGTGCTGTTTTCAGAATGAAGAGCAGAACATTCTGGGGTTGGAAAGCACTGCAGCAGCAACAACAACAACAACAACAACTCTTTACACATATGCCTGCAGTATACATCTACACAATTTCAAGTTGTTTTTAAAATGTATTGTTCTTTCAGGTTGGATTTATCTAACTGTTCTCTGAGTCAGCTGGAGGACCTCCATGCAGCTTCTACAGCAGTTATCATGTAAGTAATAAATTTAAGAACAAAAGAAACATTTGGGCATCGACGTGCTTCACACTGATTCATGAAAAGCTTCTACTACCTACATGTACACTTATCACTCAATTACAGTCCAGGATTGTGCAGATTTATTTATTTTATCAAACCGCTTAATCCTACTAGGATCTTGTGGAAACTGGAGCCTATCTCAGCCAGCACTTCGGGAAGATGGGGTACACCTTCTGAACATCTTACCAGTCCATCACAGGGCCAATATACGCACAATTACATTTAGGGGGAATTTGGAACAGCTAATTAGCCTAATGTGCATGTCCTTGGTCTGTGAGTACCCAGAAGAAACCCAAGCAATGAATGCAAACTCCACACAGAAATGTCCTTGCTGAGCTCGGGGCTCAAATCCAGAACTACTTGCTGTGAGGTGGATGTGCAAACCACTACACCACCATTTAATCCTTAGTCCAGCATGGTGGATTAATCTATACGTGGCTGTCACACACACAGTTCCTGGTTACTTCCACAGAAAGCCCACCTTCCCTGACCCCTACTGACAAACATTTACCACTCCACCATTGAGAGCCTCCTGACCTACTGCTGTACAGTGTGGTCCACAGCTGTACTGCAGAGGATAGGAAGGCCCTGCAGCGGGTGGTGAAGACAGCAGAGCAGGTAATTGGAACCACGCTACCCCCCTCAGTGACATTTACACTGCCAGACTTCAGAGGAGAGCCAGTGGAGTTATCAGAGACCCCACACACACTGGACACCCCCTTTTCTCCCCTGAAAAAGGTACAGGACACTAAAAACAAATAACAGACTCAACACACACTGAGTGAATAACCATCATTAAGACTATCTTACTGAACAGTGTTTAGAGCAGGTCTCGAACGTCATGGAACATTATTGCATCATGTACCTTATGATTAAAAAGCTCTACCTCTCACCCTGTGTATACCAGGCACCTTTGACATATCATGCACCCTTATGTGTATGTGTGTATATGTGTGAATATGTGGATAGATGTGATTATGTTTGCATATACATATATATGTGTGTGTGTGTATGTATGTATGTGTATATGCGCATATGTAGGTATATGCACATATTCAGCTCAGTGAGCTCCTAACCGGATTTTCATTGTTCATGGAACAGTTGACAATAAAGATCTCTTTATCTTCTCTAACTTTATCACACATTGGACAGATATTGTTGATTGGTGGACTTTTTCTACCCAGTAGCAATGCTGCCTCACCTGATACATTCATACCAATGCAACACACATTGGCCAGATTGGCCAGTTGGGGTCACGAGTGGGCTGGAGCCAATCCCAGCTAACATTAGTATCCATCACCATTCTATCTTGGGAAGATGAACTGAGTGACAAACACAGAAAGACCAAAAGCTATTCACTTTCAGATTCACGCTTATGTGAAATTTAGAGTAGCTTCCTGACCGAATCAGAATGTGTTTGGACAGTGGAAGGAAACCCACACAGGCGCAATCTGCTTGTTGAGAGGACGCAGTTCTAACCACTGCACCACTGTGTTACTCCCACACGCAACTATATCAGTGTTACTGCTGTAACGAAAGTGGTCCGTCACCCTATATATGTTTTTGGCCAGCAGGGGGTCCATTTTCACTGATGGATGGAGTGGTGTAACGTTCATGACAGAAAAGATTGGGTGACAAATCTCAAATCTCTGTAGAATATGTTGCTTTACTGGTGCAGAGGATTTATTTGTGGCGGGGCCTGAGAACATCCTGTGTAGGCAAAGTCAAAATATTCAACACTCCTGCATTTCGATTTAGACTGCATTATATTTAGTCTGCATCTACAAAGAATGTTCTCAGTTTCCAGGAAAACCCAGAAAAAGTAGTAGGAATATGCAGATCCCCCCAAATCCTGCTCAGTAATTTTTCTAAATATGAAAACTTTTACAAATTAATCAGAAGTATTAGTCCTTGTGAGATGGGCAAAAATGCATGCAATAAAAGCATCACATCATTTTATTCAGGGGTCCGTACAGAATTACTAAGTTGAATGCAGGGTACACATGTCAGTTACAGTGAATTGGAGCTTAATGAGCTGTACACAGGGACATAATGGCTAAAGGGGCATACTGTCAATAACTGTATGCAAAAGGGTCTGTAAGTGAAACTGCAACATATTCAAGTTACATTCATTATTATTATTATTTTATTTATTCATTCATTCATTAATTTTCTGAACCGTTTTTCCTAATTAGGGTCGCAGATTTTATTTATTTATTTGTTTGTTTGTTTTTACCTTCTTTTTTTTTTTGCAGAGACCTCTCAAGCAATCCAGTCTCCAATCTGAGTGATGTTCTATTCCAAGGTTTTAATCAGCTCAGCCATCTGTAAGTAAAGAAATCGTAAAATCGTTATCCGGACCCCAGTTGTACTTAATCTGACACAACCCTTTTTTCAGTGTTCTTCCCATAAAACTGGACTGTCCTGGTGGCAACATATCATGGGACAAAGTAGACGTTACCCATGATACCCGGCTCTGTGAAGGACAGAGGAATGCCTGCAATCAAACTGGGCAGATGTGTAAGTCAACAATAGCACAACAGCAGACAATTGTATTTTTTGTCTTGTAGAGTAGTGGTCCGCAAACCCTGTTCCTGCAGCTCTACCCCCCACTAAAGACTTTGCATTGATATACATTACTGGATTGGTCATCACACAACAAAATGTGTGCAAAAGCGGCCGCCATTACTATGCCTGGAAAAAAGTGTACCCATTGATGTACATTACAATGTGCACATTACATTACTTTATCAGGAAATCTTCATTCATTCATTTATTTTCCAAACTGCATAATCCTGCTAGGGTTTCATGGAGAATGGAAATCATAATATTAATTTCATAATATTAATTTATTTATTAATTTCAATTTAAAATACATACAGCAAAGACCTCTTCGATTCCTCGTTTTACAGTAAAATGTTATGTTCATAATTAGGAATAATTAACTTGAAAAGCTAAAAAAAAATTCAGTTCTGCCATAGTTCCCTGATGTTAGTTCTTTATTGTTTAAAAATAGAAATAAGGCCAGAATTTACAATTTTGCTGCTGCACAGAACTTCCTGCTCTGTTAATATATACCTAATTACAAGTTACAGCTTTCAGGTATAGGAATGTCAGCACTATGCACACATTGCCACAAACGCTATCAAAAATAAAGTAGTAAATCCAGTAATGTAGATCAGATATTCCCAAATCTAGTGCTGGAGACCCTCTATCCCGAACATTTTAGTGCTTTCCCTGCTCTGTCACACCCATTTTTTGGGAAATCCTGATGTAGATCATTGAGATGTTGGTGTGTTAGATTTTGGTTGGTTATAAAATCTACAGGCAGGCAGATCTTCAGGAATAGGTTTGGCTACTGTTCATTCATTTTGAGATTTTACAAACGCTTTTTCACCATACTGATTATAGCCTGGAATTGCCCCGAGAACTCACTCTGCATGCCTTATGGGCCAGGATTCTTTCAGTGCAGCTGCACCCACAACTTCCATGGATACAAGTGCCTAAGAGAGGTGAGAATTTCAGTTTGAAGTAGTCCATATCTATTGGGGGAAAAAACAAAACACTGAATAATAGTGAATGAATTTATTCTTAAGATTGGAAGGAAAAATAGCCCCGACTGTCTTAATGATGCATCTTCTCTGAAACCGCAGGGCCGTTTTCCTATGCTAGAAGCCATGGCAATATTAAGTGGCTCCACAGTGGTGGTTTCAATGTTACTATGGATTACACAAAGGAGAAAAATAAAAGACGCCCAAGTTCCTGTGCCATCTAATGACTGGTAAAAGGCAACAAAATAAACACTGAACAAATCATATTGTGTCTAAGTGATGCATCTGTACAGAGACGTGCTTTTATTTGTGGTTAAGATTGATCAGTTTTAAACAAAACAGGCTTTGCTCAAAACACATGATCAGGACAAGAAGTTCAGTAATGCACCTTTTTAGATGTTGCTCTTTGCCTCAGAGTTGCTGATCCTCAGTGAATAACAGGCACTTGAATAAACTGCATGATTGTACAGGTATGCTTAACACTATGAGGCAGCATTGTTTGGACTGCAGGTGTATGCTGTGGCATGCAGTAAATAGTGGCTAAGAGTTTTACATCAGAATGATAAGTGATCAGGCTCCTCACTGAACAGTGCAAACTAAAGCCTGTCACATACATCACACAACAGGTATACAACAGGTACATGACAAAAAAAACATTGGGCAAATTACTTGGGCAGTTGTGGGTGTGTCATATGAAACTCACCTGTCACATGACAGAAAATGCCCTTGTGGACGCTTGTTTTGGAGTTTTGAATATGTTCAAGATGTTTTCCGTTTCATATGTTGACACCCTCATAACAAAAGTGCCTAAGTCATGTTTTTCCCATTTTGAGATTTTCTGCCTAACTCATTGTGTCAAGTCATTGTGAAAACTAAATTTATTTTGATAAGTATTTGTACAAGAAGTAGTTAATAAATACTCAGTGATGAAAAATGCATTAGTTTTATGTTTTTCATAAAACAACAAAAAATGACTGAGGCACTTTTGTTATGAGGGTGATGTGATTCTCGACGGCAGGTCCATTTCCTAGGTCTGTTGTACGATGGCCTACGACATCCTACGGCTGGCTTATGATATACAAAGTTCTTAGGCTTTTGGGGTCAACTGATGCGTTCAGAATTATATGGTCGTCTTATAGAAGTCCTGTAATTGCTCTACATTAAACCCATGAAATGTCTTTACTTACACTTTTACAGTACACTTAGATTCTTGTGTAATCTTCAGGAATTTGTTAAATGTTTATACTGACTTTCAGGACACCCTGTGTATATATGTACGTTATATATATGTATATGTTTATGCTTGAAGGCGGGGTACACACTGAACAGGTCGCCAGGCCATTGCAGAGCCAACATACATACAACCATTCACACTCACACCTGGAGCGATTTGGAACAGCCAATTAGCCTACTGTGCATGCTTTTTGACTGTGGGAGAAAACCAGAGTACCCGGAGGAAACCCACACAAGCACGGGGAGAACATGAAATGTTTATAATATAAAGTTATCACAGGTTGTTTTGTTAACGGGTGAGACTGAACGGGTACAAACAAAACAAAGTCTAAGTCACATACTTAAGTATACCATGCCCCAAAAAACCTCTGGTAAATGTTACTGTCTGTTATATAACTGTTTTCTTAATTACTCTAAATCACATGGAGTAGTTTAGAGAAGGGCATTGATACCATCAAGGACAAAGTCTTTGAGATTATAACATGTCCTGTCTGTTTAACTCGATGCTACTAGACCTGGATGACCGAAAACAGCTAAGGAACCTTTTCTTGGGTTTTATTGTTTGTTTTTGGCTATTGATTGTTGTGAAATGTACATGGATACATTTTAACTTTTTGTATACGTTTGATTTTGTAATTGTAAGATATGTTCACATTGAACTTTGTTACGTTCAGATATGCATCACAATGTCCACAAGGCTCAAACACCCAAGTCCTAAAACTTGAAATGTTAAATTTATGAATAATAGTAAACTTTTTTAAAATAAATATAATGTTGTATGAAACTGAAATTATGTATCCTCATAAATAATACCTGTTACTTTCAAGATATGAAGCGTACAAAGGCAAATATGTTAAAAAATAAATGCTTTGAAAAATGACTAACGTGTACATTTTGCCTTTACTTTTCCTGAGTTTTTATAAGTGCAGTCAAATTTGTAAAATTCCCTGATTCATGTCTGCAGCCTAATTAAAATGATGCACTGACAAAAGTGAAATCCATTCCAGGAAACAGAATTAAAAGCTACACGTTTAACTAAATGTAAGAAGGATTTTATAGACGTTTACTGAAGTCCAGTTCCTTGGCCTGAGTAATGTATTATCTTGGGATTAATTGTTCAGAGTGGATGCTTGAACTAAAACAATGGACACTCAGTTTGTCACGATTACTTAGAGCAGGTGGCGTCATCATTATCAGACTTTAAAATAGACACATTTTTCATGTGGTTCGTCATAACACGTACTAAAACACCTTTATGGACCATGTGAAGTATGTATGAATGAGCAGGCTAAACAGCATTTAGCTTGACTTGGAGCACAGAGCTGGCTCACCTGGCTTGCCTCTCTCATGGTTAAAATGTGGAAATATAAACTAGGGGCATTCCATATTATTTGGTTTGTGGGTCATGAAAAAAACCCACTATGAACCAAAATTAGGTTCAATTGTGATAGAGATATTTAAGTGCCTGAATCTATATTGGTCCAATAATATAAAATTATTAGACGTAACTCATATATTTGTAAATTCTCCTAGGATTCAACATTTTGCACCACAGATAGGACCTGGCCGGTCCTAGGAGAATGTCCACAAGGCTCAAACAGACAAGTCCTAAAACTTGAAAAGTTAAGTTTATGAATAATAGTAAACTTTTTTTTTAAATAAATATAGTATTGTTGTATGAAACTGGAATTATGTATCCTCATATTTGTTAATTCCAATATATGAAACATATACAAAGGCAAATGCCATGTTAAAAAATAAATGCTTTAAAAAATGACTAATATTGATGTGTACATTTTGTATTTAATTTTTAAAAATTTGTTGTCAAATTTGTGCCAGTAAAACTGCCAAAGCTAAAAAGTCAAAGCTGCCAGTAAAACTGCCTTATTTTTTTTTTAATTTTTAAGAAATGTTCACCTATACAAAGTTTATATTAAAATGTTCTCATTTTTTTAAATCTCTTCCCATAATTACAATTCATATTCAAAATAAAAATGTTTGCAAACCTACAAGTAAACATTAACTCTATGATTTAATGAGTAAAGCCTAGATACATTTATTTAGTGTTATGGGGGATTTAGCGCTCAAAAATAAATAAAAAAATACTGTTAAATGCCCAAATAATAGAAATCTCCTTTTAGTTTGCTTTTTCTTACGTTCCCATGAAGTATATACTTAGACTCTTTAAGTGAACATCCTGAACAGGCCCAAGAACTGTATGTGTGCAGTCGGAGCTCACCTCAATCCATCATGATTTTAAAAAGGTAACAGAAACCACAAAACCTGTTTTAACATGTTTGTTTGCTTATGTTCCTGAGTAGTATACACCAAAATACTTTTACCTCAGGCGTAGTGGATAAATTTACTAAAGTAAAGGATTCACTAAATTGAATAGCGTACTGAACACTATTCAGCGACATCCACCTCGCCTTTTGTGCATAGACACTAAGCATTTAGCAAGCCTTCATGTTACACAGACCTTTCTACTGCCCTGCTTACTGAAACCCAAGATGAAAACATGACTTATAGTTGGTCCACAGAACTCTAACAATGAATTTGGTGATACGTTTCTACTGCTTTAATAAGCGGACAAACCAATAGCGCATTTTGTTCCCATTAAATAAGTCTGCTTTACAGTTTTATTTTATATTATTAGATTTATGCAATCCACCCCAACACACACACAAGTGAGGCAAGTGATGTCCTGTCAAAGGTAATGGATGAAAAAAAAGACACGTCTGCACGGACTAAAAAAAAAAAAGAAGGTGGCATTTTGGATAAAAATTTATTCTATGCCCGATGTTCAGTGTGTGCAGGCTTATGAAGGAACAGATGTAAGAGGGAAGCCTGAACATCACTGATCCACATTCTTTACTCGTAGCACTACAGGCACAGAAGTACAGGGAATCATGCCTAGCTCTGTAATCACCAAGTCAACAAAATCTGGAGGTGTAACATCGTAAACCAAGTTCAGCAAGCCCAAGGATTTCACACTCTGCCAGTTCTCCAGCTGGGTCTTTCCCTTACGTGTCACAATCAAATCATCAGGGTCATCTAGTGGAGAAAGAAAAGCTTGTTTAAAAATGTATTTGAATGGTTTAATGGCAGATCATTTGACTGTATAATAACGATTGGAATTACCCAGCTCGTTAGATACGAACGAATCGGTCTGCACTCTTTCACAGAACTTGTAGGTCTCACAGCAGACCAGCACAGGCACATTGTACGCCTTGGCGACAAGGGCAATTTGGGATGTTCCCACTCGTGACATGACGTATCCATTAGCCAAAAGAGCATGGGCCCCAAGAAACACCTTAGATACCTGTGGGTGTATGTAATTATAAGAGCGCTGTTTATTTCCTGGTGTAGAGTAAAATACTTTAGTAAGCCGCATTATTATTTTTTCCCCCCAAGTTACATGCCTCAGGCAGAATGTAGGAGAGGGCGGATATGAGCACATATGTACAGCGAATGCCTCTCTTCACCAAACGTCTCAGTGCCTCCCTGCCCTCCAGTCTAGGCCGACTGTCCACCACAATGACTCGGAACTTCCTCTGGAGTTTCTCAAAAGCCTCACATAGAATATGATTGACAAGTGAGGAGCTGGAGGGAAAAAGAAAAACAGTATGCATTAAAAAAACTGCACACCTCAGCCACGTGAATCCATCATAAAATAAAGCCTCCAGGAGATGGATATTGATTCTCTTACCATCCATAAACTAGAATAACATCACCATCACTAATCTTTTCACTTGCGTATTTAGAGATGGCTTCGGCAGCCAACTTAATCTTCTCGTTTACATAGTTGTCAATACAAGACAATAGTTTCTTCTTAGCCTATGGACAAATAACAAAACAAAAAAAAAATCCAGGTAACATTATTAAATATGAAAGAATTTCATGTGTGGTGTTCAGGGAAAACCTGCTGCAAGTTACCATATTTTGAGAATCAACAATAGTGACAACTTGATTTTTCACCAAACGTATAATTGATATCTATGTATTTATATATTTATTTATTAACGGTTTTTCTTCATAAAGAACTTAGTGTTAGTAAGTAGAATTAAAAGTGATCATTAAATGTAACTTTCTCACTTTTGGGGTATTCAAATATCCCCCCAAAATAATCTTTAGATTGGCTGTGAGTAAAAAGAAAAAACAGAGATTTTATCTAATGTACTGCTAATTTAGCAAACAGGTTTCATAGCCCATACCCTCGTATCATCTGAACAATGTGTGTATCTTCCCTGTCTTTGACTAAATCAGAAGGAGGTCAGGGAGTACCGATAGCTGACCAGAGAAGTCTAAACATGGGTCAAGCAAATCAAAACTCCACTAAATAAATAAATCTCACACATCACACAAATTCACATGAAGGATAGATCACATTTATACGGTGACGCAGCACACCAAGTCATTCTTTATTAATGTTTCTCACCTCCTCCTCTTTGCACTGATTTGGAATATTAGAGATCTCCTTCTTGATGTATTTGATTGCATTACCCATGCTTGCAGAGAGGGGGCGACATTGATTGAGAAAACTGAGGAAGAAAACAGGCAATTTCTCCACTTGTGTTATTTTAAACAGCTGGTACATTTTGAATGAAGGAAACAAGGTGGAAGTATGAAGCAATTCACACGCCTGCTGAATCTGATCAGATTCATGGACACTGAAAACTCACATCATCAATATGCTAAACATATTTACCTGATGTAGGGCTTCAGTTTGTTCACTAGGTCCCTGGACAACTCCTCATTTGGAGGAGTACTGTAGTCTTGAATAACCTGTGACATCATCACCACCATCATTACATCATCATACAGAAATCCTGAGCTTTGAAAGTAAATTCTTGTTGCCTTGTTTTGATGTGTTAGATATTCAGTAACCAGAATGACTTGAAATCAATGACAAGTTTCTCCATCAACTAAAGAGCCATATCAGATGAAATTAAAATGCTGAAGCAGGAACGTCATACCTGTTTAAAGGCGTGCAAGAGAGCCACAGAGCGGGCGTTCGAGCCTGCTATGATACCCTGCGAGTACTGGAGGCCCAACCGCACTATGGAGGGGTGAATTACAGTGGCAGGGATGCTGAAAACAAGATACGTCTACTGTCAATAATATCATCTCTCTTTTCCAATAGAGGAGCATCTGTTCCTCAGCAGGAGCCACACTACTGACATGCAATACAAATGCAAGAACATTTTGAGGATTCTACAAGAACTATTTTCGGATTAGTTAATTAACAAGTTTACACCTACACAAAATCTAAAAACAAACTAACATGGACACATTTGATAACAAAACAGTAATTTAGAACATACTTGATAAACTGAAACTGCAATAAAATACTGACGAGTACAAGCCTGTACAATACTCTGATGTTAAAAACCTATGCTAACAATAAAGCTGGCAGGTCTGTAAGTGGGATGGACGTAAGCATGATTAAAGGGTACAATCTGTACTTCTTAATCTTAAAATTGTTGAAATTTTTCAATAACCAAAACAGCAGTCGCATTGAAACTTGCTATAGTAGTTACTATTTACTTGATTTAACCTTGCACTAAATGTCAAGCTCTCGTTGGAGGCAGTTATTTTATTAACAAGTTTGTTATTTAAAAATGAAGGAACGTCTGTACAGACTTACACTTTCAATATCTTGGTGCCATTATTAACATTTGCAGCTTTCTTCGTTCTTCAAGATTTGAATAATTTACATTTGACTCTTTCAACAAAAACATTAGGTTCCAGATTTTGGTGTTTAAATATCACAAAAAAATATCCCCCAAAACTAACACTAATCTGCTGGTGCAGGACTTGTGCGGTACCTGATTTGCTGCGTGAGAGGGGCTTTGCGGCTGTACTGGTGCAGGTGGGAAAACAGGCTGACCTTGTAGCCATACTCTGATCTCAGAGGAATCTATGAGAATAAAGAACGAACATGAACTCTGTCTGTCAGTCTGCAGCACAACGAAAGCAACAGTCAGCTCTGTTACTGGGCAGAGGATATTTTTTCTCTTCAGGATCAGTGCTGCTGCAGCAATAAAATGACAGCTGTAATGCAGTTTTATAGCCAGAATAAACATATACAAGATGGACAGTACATAAAGAAAAATAACACAAAGGTTCTACCCAACACAACATGATAAAAACCCAACTATCCTACACAACACCAACACACACAACGAAACAGTCAGCTACCCTAGATAACAAAATGTCACACAGGCGATGTTGCACAGATCAGTGACATCCCAGCTATCCTTGTTATCTCTAGTCACGTGAACTGAAAAAAATACTTATTGAAGAAGCCCTGAGGAAATCAAAACAAAACAAAAAACTGACAAACAAAAAAAAAGTGTTCCACTGCACACACACTATCAGCCAGACCTTGACTTGAGACACATTTATGCGGGTCCCTTGCCCTGACCTCTGTAAGAAATGGGAAGTAAAGCATCTGAAATAAGTGTGACATAGTATCCTCATAGATCCACAGTAAGGGAAGTATTGAATAAAGAAAGAGGAGGTGAAGGAGGAATCTCCCATAAATACCAGTTATGAAAACCTCCTGACCTGTTGCCTCTCGAGCTTCTTGGCCAACTTTCTCACCACTGCAGGATCATCTACTTGGATGTGTTCTGGTAATCGTTTCACCACTGAGGAACAAAAGTATAAAACATGAGGAGGGCATGTATACAAACTGAATAAAATGGATTAAATGGCCATTTACTGTGTTAAAGGATACCTGCGGTGAATAAGCTATACTAGCTATTTAAAACAATCATGTATAACATCAGCGGTTCCTTCCTGCAACATCAGTCGAGAACAATGAATGAGAAGAATGAGATGAACAAACAACCACAGAAATCATTTCTTTTTGTTCCTAAACCAACTGATTACAGGAAAACCAAGTTGGCAAAATGTTAGTGGCATAAGCCATTTTGGATTTACTGTCACACTCATCTCTGGCAGCATTCTCATCCTCACTAAAATGAACCATTTCACTGTCTCCACAAGAGACATCAACCCCGTCCAACATGTTGACAACACTTCCTGAGGACGACTACTAACCCCTGCAGTTCAGCCACCTCTAGGATAAAATTACCCGTTTTGTGCTTTTTGTGGTCATTTACGTTAAAATAAGTGTCTGTATCGCTCAAACGTATTACATACACACAAATTATGCTGTAAGGATGAACAATACCGATACATTTTAAGGATCAACACAAGTGTAAAGCCTCATTGAATTGTTATTTTGTTCATTAAAGATAAATCAACACACACATCCATTCAGAACATTCTCACAGTGATGTTACCTGGCTGAAGATCACTCTGTGGAGTTTTGGGCTTGCTCGTGGAGGTGGCGCCCGGCTCTTTCTTAGCCTGTTTAGCTGCTCGATCGGCTTCCTGACGAGCCCTTCGCTCGGCCTTCAGCTCTGCTTTACTCTTAGGCGGTTTGTCTGCAGATGTAGAGCCCTCTGTGGTAGGAACTCCGGTAGGAGCCGCAACTGATGGAGCTACAAGAATAAAGCCAGGCAGGAACAAATCAACAGTATATACAATGCAATTATACCAAGTCTTGTGTTATTTTCTTGTGTACTTTAACACACAGTTGAGGATACACCATGACAGTGAAGCCCTGAGTAATTAAATCACCGAGCCGCGTTAAGGTGGACATATGGTTACTTCCTTAAAGCTTGAAAAAAAATGATGGTGCTGTTTTTATGTTTTTTTCATGTTATGCTCCTAATACAGAGAATTTTTCCTGCCATAAAAATATATTCTGGAGGTTTGTCCTAAGTGGAAGATGACAATCTTGCCAAAATCAGTCATATTGTGGATATTGATTTATGTTCCACTAAAATGGCAGTGTTATACAGTCTCACTTGAAAAAAAATAATTGTTTTAAATGCAATTCATTCATATTTCATCAACAGTGTTAATGCTGAAACTACTGTAATATCATAGAGACACATAACCTGTAATAAATGCTGGCTGAATTGAACAAATACATTCAAAATTACGGATTTTATCCCAGAATTACCAATGAGAGTTTCTGTTAAAGTGCTTTAGTGTCTGTAACACTTAAAGAAAACTTTGCATTATAATAACTGGAAACTAGCCATTAAATTGAAAAGTTTGTTTTCAAAAACAGATAAGTCCAATTGTTTTAGATATGAGAAAAACTATTTAAGTAGCTTTACAAAAAAAAAAAAATAAATTTCCAGGAGCTTTAAAACAATAAAAAATATTTTAAAATATTTCCTTATAATTAAAACAATTGGACTTATCTGTTTTTGAAAACAAACTCTTCACTTGTAACGAAGCCTAACCTCTACCCAGTGCAGTACACATTTTTAAATGATCGCGGACTGGGGCTAAGTGGACCCCTCTCCACCTTTGCATAGAGGGTGTTTATTGAGGGCTAAAGTACAGCAAGCCAGTCATTTAATATTTGAGCCTTGCATTAACCTCAAGAATTTATTGCACGATGCCAATTGTCTTGCTGTCGATTGTCCCACTTTTCACACAACTACTTTGAAAAATTGATTTAAAAAAATTTTATTGGACCCCCAGGTGGCACATTGTCAAAGTGTGCAACGATCGACCTGGAAATCTCAAGTTCAAATCGAGGTTGATGCATGCAGCCGTCCGCTGCCAAGAAGCCATGCAAGCTAACATGCCGAGCTCTAACGAGAAGGAAGGATGGCATACCTTCACCTCCTTGTCACTTACAACAATCACCATCCAATCATGGACATCTCTGAGCTCATGCATACAAGAGAGGATAGCGTTTTCCCTCCAAATGTGTTAGGCCACCACTGTATGAGCATGAGCAGCAGTTCATAAAGATCAGGCAGCATCACGTGTCCGAAGGGCACTAATGATGCGCCTCATAGAAGCATTCCATTTTAAAGAAACGACAGACTTCTGAAAACCATTACAGTAATCAGTGGACCTTCCACTACCCCATAACAGCTTTAGACACCACTGGGGCATGTTTTTAAGAACATTATTACACCGCTCTGCCTGTCAGACATTAACAGCACAAGGATTTAAATTTTTTCTTGATTAAAATGTTGCTCTGAGGTGCTTGACTCCATATCTTGTACCTTTCTGTGGTGGATTCTGTGTAAGCGGCTGCTGAGCAGTGGCTGGAGCTGCTTGTTTTTCTTTGTCCGTGCCTTTTTCCGTCTGACCCTTGTCATCTTTTTTGCCCTTCTTTTGCTGTTTCTTCTCCTTTCTCAGACGCTGCTTCTCTTCTTTTGTCAGTTCTCGACCCTCATTCTGAAGACGAAACAAAAGTTTACACAGTGATGATGATTACTTTTTGAACCAGCCGGCTGTATTAAGGGCAAAGGACACAATCTCAGATGATCTCCTAGGGCAGTGGTGGCTTAGTGGTTGGGCCCTTGAGCAAGACCCTTAACCCTCAATTGCTCAGTTGGATAAGAGCATCTGCTAAATGCTATAAATGTAAAAACTATAACCTGACTCACCTTCACTCGTGCTATTTCCTCTAATTTCACACCTCCATCTGCAGAAAAGACAGAGTTTATGATGTCACTACTGTTAGCTCAACACAGTATCCAAGTCTAGGATCATTTAGCTCTAATACAAGTGTGAGATATAAACAGACAGCATGCTAATGCTATATGTTTTGAAAGGAACATATTCCAAATAGTAAATAATTCCCAACACTTTGCCAAACAAGTATTATATGTGAACTACAATCACACATTACAGTCACACAGTGAGTGAATGAGTAAGAACACGCCAAACATGATGCAATTTTTATGCACTTAGCATTAGCTGAGTCACACAGAACCAGCTAAACTAAACAACAACCCGAGTCTTATTTCAGACTAAACAAACACAGGGGTGTTTTAGGAGCAGTTAGAATTACATGCAAACACCATAAATAAAAGGACTTTGTTCGTTTACCTGCAATATGGTTAATGCTGTCAGTCTGTTTGGACTCATCTTGTGCCTCTAAGTCTGCCATATTTCCAGTTTGCTAACATCACACCGAAGAGCTGCCGAGAAATGCTCAAAAATACCACACTGCCTCTAGCGGCCGGAGTGAGAGTTGCACACAGTGGCGACCTTCCCATGACGTAACCGTCCCTGTGGTTTTGTTAATCAAGTCTCACATTTGTGATTCAGAAGTGTCTGTGAAACATAGAGTGAACATATATATATATATATATATATATATAATTTTTTTTAAGCAAAATGCATTACAAGGTGTGTTCCGATCACTTTAGCACAGGAAAAGAAATTTGGTAACAAGTTATTTATTGTTTAAATCCAGGGATAAAATGTCTAATATGCAAAAAGAAAAAAAAAAGACAATCTATTTCAAATGCAGACTGAAGCTGTGCATGAGAGGGGTATACGTATGGCACACGTGTATAGGCACTAACTACTGTTCACGTGGTAAGTCGTGCTGTCAGAGATGATATTTATGAATTGTTTAATGCCAGTATAAATCTGTCGTACTGGGAATGAATGTCTGGGTGATGGTAATTTCAATTCCATATATTATTTTCTCTTTTCAACTGCTATGTGTTTCAAGCCATAAATAAATTACACTTTTTAAATAAAAATAAAATGTTATTTTTAATAACGTAAACAGTGCCAAATTTTATGGGTCATATGCAGTAGGTATCTGGCAAAAAAAACTACTACTTCCGCGCAATGCATTACTCATTTTAATGAAAAGGCTTTTAACCCAATCATATTGAGGCAACGCATGACGTTTCTGGCGCGTATCACGTGCTTACAGAGCTGAATCAATTCAGTGTATAGACTCAGGGGACTGACTGACGGCTAGCCTGTGGTGGTAGTGGAGCTCACATCCGATGGATACTCGCTCTCACGATTTCCTTGATATTTTGTAGCTTGTTGGTGTGAATGCTGAAAGCATTTAAACCTATGTTCTTCTAAATATTATTGTCATTGATTTTGTCAGCAAATCATACATTTTACAGAGTAAGCAATTCACAAATAAACAGCTAGTTTATTATTGAAATGTTTTCTACACCTACAGTTTCTAAATGGTGTACTGTACACGCCGAGACCAATTATTATATATAAAAATGATTAAAATGAATTAATCTTGATGTACGAAGGTTACGAGAATAGAGTTTGAGAGTTCCCACGAAAACTTATCAAGTAAGGGACATCCTGGTTGCTGTATTGCAATCACTTTGTATTTAAAACACAAGATGGCGGCCCCTGAGAAGGATCATGGGTAATGTGCTCGACCACAAACCCATCCCTGCCGTTCAAAAGTTTGCGGTCACCCAGAAAACTTTCTATGAAAACACAACTTTTTACGCACCAAACTAGTAAACATCGAATATAGTCAAGTCATCGACAAGGTTGAAATAATACATTTTAACTTGAAATAATTATTTTGTCCTTCAAACTCTGCTTTTGTCTAAAGTCGTCCATTTGAAGCTTGCACGTGGCCTTGCAGACCGGCTGCCAGTTTTTTAAAGGAAATTTCCCCTCATGTTTTTTAAAGCACCTCCCACGAGTGGCTGACTTAATGGGCACTTGTTCTGTACCATACGGTCCAGATAATCCAGCAACAGCTCCGCAGGGATGAGATCAGGTGACTGCACTGGCTGCTGAATGATTAACAGAATTCCAGCAAACTGCTTCTTCTGTAAATACCCACTGCATAGTTTGGAGCTGTGTTTTTGGGTCATTGTTCTGTTGTAGGAGGAAACCAGGTCCAATCAAGCGCAGTGCACAGGGTATAGAATTTTAACCTATTCTATAAACACACACACAACTATTATATAAACACACACAAAAATATTCTATAAACACACACAAAAATATTCTATAAGCACATACACACCTCTTCTATAAACACACACACAACTATTATATAAACACACACAAAAATATTCTATAAACACACACAAAAATATTCTATAAGCACATACACACCTCTTCTATAAACACACACACAACTATTATATAAACACACACAAAAATATTCTATAAACACACACA
>JAOUQZ010000033.1:2693372-2704163 GCA_028564935.1 Neosilurus hyrtlii | reverse complement strand
TCTTTCTTTCTTTCTTTCTTTCTTTCTTTCTTTCTTTCTTTCTTTCTTTCTTTCTTTCTTTCTTTCTTTCTTTCTTTGTATGTATGTATGTATGTATGTATGTATGTATGTATGTATGTATCTATGTATCTATCTATCTATCTATCTATCTATCTATCTATCTATCTATCTATCTATCTATTTGATATGATTATTTTCCCTTTTTCATTTAATTTTTAAATGTTGCATTTTTATAGGCTCTTCACCAGAAAATTATAGACAACAACTTCATCATTGTTAGAAGGAAAGAACTCATCTGGAGAAGAAGTGATTCAGAGAGGTTTTATGCAGAGCATAAAGGTAAGGAAGTGTACATTCTTTTTTTGATTGAAAATTATGAAATTATGTAATGGTACTGATTGTTTTCTCCCCAAACAATAGTTTTCTCTGATAATGTCTACTAAAAGTACCAGTTAATGGTAATGTAGTAGCTTTCCCCTCACAAACAACAAAATATCTTTTACTGCTTTGCATATATTATTAATTATCCATCCATGAGTCACACTGATACTGAATCACCAGCCTTAGAAATGTCTTATGTTCTACAGCATCCTATATGAAGTAATCCTAACAGAATAATATCCTAGGCTTGTTTAACTGAAATCCATTTATATTCATGTGTAGGACGGTTCTTCTACCAGCGACTAGTGGAATTCATGTCAAGGTAAGCGTGAGTCATTAAGTAATTTATGTCTCATCTTCACTTTACCAACATTTTTTATAAAGCAACCAGAAATGAGAAAAAAAACCATGGGCAGCATTAGATATTGAAAATCTGAAGTTATTATTTTTTGTTACTTATTGAATGGGTTGACTCACCCTTCCCAGAATCCAATTAGTTTTTTTATTTTATTAATTTTTTAAACATGTGCAGAAAAATCTTCGATAGTTTAGTTTAGTTTAGATAGTTTAGTTTAGATAGTTTAGTTTAGTTTAGTTTAGTTACTTAGATAGTTTAGTTTAGTTATTTTTTATTCATCCACAAGCTTTGAGCAAAATATGTCTTAGGTGCTTGCATGGGTGTGGGTCAACGCAAAATATTTGGGAACATTAAAAAAAATAAAAAACAAAAACAAATTAAATGTCTTGTAATTCACATTTTAGAATGTACATTTAGGAAAAATAAAACTTATTAAAAAGGATTTATGATCATAATGTGGTCTGTATAGCTTCCAGATACCTTGCACACTAATATTTTTTTAGTGCCTTTAGACTTAATAACAGCACAATCACCATGGCACGGTTGCTTCGGTGGTCTGGTCGAGGCCTAGCAAAATTATATGGCAATGAAATGAAGCCAGCTGATGACCTGAATATAATAAATGACCAGGTTTTGCTCATAAAAATGCTTTTTCTTTCCCGATAGCATGGATATGTTCACACATGAACTGATTGAAGTGATGACTCTTTGGTTAAGGCTCTGGGTTACTGATCCAAAGGTCGAGGGTTCAATCCCCAGTACCACCATGCTGCCACTGTTGGACCCTTGATTTTAAGATATTGATGAAAAATGAACCCAACTCTGGATGGATATAAATGTTGTGATGCTGTATAAGTTTATTGAAACAGTGCCATGGTGATTACAAGCTGTAATCTGGCCTAAAGGCGATGCAACATGTTGGAGAGCACAACTTTTTTTTTTTGTTTGTTTGTTTGCTTTTTTTTGTTTTGTTTTGTTTCATTTTTTGGCTGGGCAGTGTATTTTGAGACTATTTAGACCACATAGAGGTTATTACCAATTATTACATTTATTTGTTTATAAATTATTATTTATTATTATTTATAAGTTATTTAATTAGATAATGACATTGTTTAATAAAAAAGTAGAAATATAATGAATAGCCTCGAATAAGAATGAATAACTTTAAAGTGTAAGGCTTGTTTGAGCTGTAAATGCACATTATTGAACATTAGGTCTTTGCTGGT
This sequence comes from Neosilurus hyrtlii, assembly GCA_028564935.1. NCBI lineage: Eukaryota > Metazoa > Chordata > Actinopteri > Siluriformes > Plotosidae > Neosilurus > Neosilurus hyrtlii. The sequence continues at coordinate 2,702,198 of JAOUQZ010000033.1, read as the reverse complement.
TAGATTCAAATCTTTCATATCTCAGAATTACACTTCACCCAGAAAGAACCTTATAATACTAAGCTTCTTAAACATGTCCTGTCAGGTAAAGTTATTTAAGCAACAGAACATTAGATAAATATTGTTGGCTATACTGGGGATACGATCGTTAAAGGATGGTTTATCCTAAAATGGTGATGCTGGATCTGGTCAGTTGTCACCATGGCAACCAGTCATCAGGCAGCTTTACTGCATATGAAAACAAAGGTGAAACGTGAGCGTGCTACTTGATGTGACATCAGTTTGCTTGGCTCTGCTTTTTGAATTCACACAGAAGAAGCAGCTCATCATTTTGATATTTCTCCTCTTTATTCCAGACTGTATATGAACATAATAATAGTAATTTAATGTAACAGGGTTACTTGAGCTACACACTGGAGGTATATATGGCTATATAGATGGTAATGCCTGTAATTCCGTTTCTGGTTTGAAAATCAAAAATCCAGCTTTATAGAGTCATCTTATATAGGCCTGCAAAGTGTGATTCCAGTCAGCAATAATGGAGGAGTAGGACGTGTAGTGCCAACTGTCCACAACAACAACAAGGTGACAAAGAGTTTGACACCGGATTCCTCCGGTGTAAAAATAGACCACAGGACGTGGTGATGTGTTTATACTCCCCATTATAGCTAAATGGAACTACTTCTAAAACAATAAAAAAAAAAAAACAATATAACTATCGGCCTTGCCATGGCCTGGCGAGCTGTCCAGGGTGTACCCCGCCCTCGCCCAGAGTCGGCTGAGATGGGCGTCAGCCTCCCTGCAACCGTAATTAGAATTAAGCGGTTCAGAAAATGAATGAATGAATGAATGAATATAACTATCTTACTCATGAACGATGTATCTGTAATATCTGTTTCTTATTTTACTCGAAAACAGTGTGGTGATAAACACAGTGATGCAGATATTTCACCCTGCAAAGACTCATTTCATTTAAGAATTAAAGTGGACACTATCAGAACTAAATGAATCAAGTGATCAGATCAAATTTGAGAATCTGTGCTGTATAATCTGTTACCTGTATACTACTGACATTATACAAAACCAGTATAGCTGATGAAGTTATTTTTGGTTTGCCTTATCACTTGAAGGTATCTAGCAGTTAATATTGGATATTCATTGTTTCCACTTTAGCGGTCCAATGAGAGCTTACATCCTAGCCAGAGAAGATGCTATCACCAACTGGCGGGAATTGATGGGTCCCACTAAAGTGTATCGAGCCCGTTACACATCACCGGGAACCATTCGTGCACAATATGGGCTCACAGACACCAGGAACACAACTCACGGCTCAGGTAGTTGGTGACACAATCATGAAGAAAGTGAAGTGTGCATCCTGAAATAAATGAAAGATTCAGAAATACGTTACCACATAGAGAATTAAAGTCAACTAATATTCACACGGTGCACAAATACCAGCTTGGGAAATTCACTTCGGTTCATATATTGTGTGTTATTACTTTGAGCTCCTGAGAGTCTTAACATCATCATTTCACATTTTATTACATCTTTCAATTCACAAATGTTTTACCAATGTGAGAAAGAAGTAGATTATTTCACAGCAGCATCAGACAACCTGTGTACAGAAACAGAACAGTTAAAACTACTTTTTAAATCTGGAGGAATCATAACTAAACGATTGCTGATATTTTTTGGATTTTTTGTTGTTGCAAATTCCTTAAAAAAAGAGAAAACCCAATAATAGTGATCTTTGGTAATCACCTGCCACAATTACTAACAGACAGACAAACAAACTCAGGCTGATTAATATATAATCCCCTTGGCAAAAGTAAAAACTTGATGAAAAATAGGATTATTTTATAGTACTTATTTCATTGAGCAAGTTTTAAAAAATAGTTTATTCAAGATTATTCATTTGCTTTATTATGATTTTTATGCTGATTCGCAGTAAAAAAAAAAATCACAATTATAAATAAACAATTATCAACAACAATAACAACAAAAGATTCTGAGACAAGCAGTGTTAATCAGTGTGATTTAATGTTTTCACACATACAGTGTCATATAGGTGACATACTGTATGCCATAAGGATACATAAGCTGATATATAGAGCAGGATACAAGCTACATATTGATGTAATTGAGCCAAGTAGGATGAAACTCAGTCTCCTTGAAACTTTCAGAAAGTGGACTTGTATTTTACTGGCTGTAAGAGGGGAAAAAGAAAAACGCTAAACTTCCCAGATAAAAGTATTTATATACACGCTCACCATTCACTTTTATGGGTTCACCAGCTCATTTATGCAGTTATCCAATAAGGCGTCATGTAGCAGCAGCACAATCCATAAGGTCATGGAGATACTGGTGAAGAGCTGCAGGTAATGTTCATATCAATTATACGAATGAAAATCTGTGATCTCTGTCAGTTTGATCAGATGGGCTGGTTGAGGTGCTTCAGAAACTGTTGATTTGGGAATGCGTTTTGGCACCATTCTGTGTAAACTTTAGAGACTATTGTGTGTGAAAATCCCTGGAGATCAGCAGTTTCTGAAATACTAAAACCATCTGCTACCACCAACCAGTCAACAAGCAAAGTCACAGAGTTCACTTTCTTTCCATTCTGAGGTTTGTTTGCTTTTTTGATTTTGCTATACTGTATTAATTACGCAAGGGAAATTATTGTCTCTGCATTTAACCCATCCAAAGTAAGCACACACATGTAAACAGTGAGCTGCCACACACATTGGGGGTGCCCGGAGAGCAGTTGGGGGTTAGGTGCCTTGCTCAAGGGCACTTCAGCCATGAAGGTGGAGGAAGGTGCAGCTCACTCCCCACTACTACATATTTTTCCTGCTGGTTCGGGAATCGAACCAGCGACCTTTAAGTTCCAAAGCCGCTTCTCTTACCATTAGGCTACAGCTGCCCCCAATTTCAACGTTAACCAAAGCTCTTGACCATCTGAATAATGGCTAATGTGAACAAAATGTCCTTATGATTAATAAACATTTGTTCTCACACCAAAAATATCTGAATCAGTATAAGAGTTAGACAAAAATGTAAAGATTTTTCTGCCTGAACTGCAGATGAATGGTCAGAACAGGCGGTTGTGGGAGTAATCTATTCTCCTGCTGTTCCGAACCAACTAAAAATCAATTTTAATTTTTTTTCTGTTCAGTGACCAATTGCTCATAATTTTGCACATTGAACAGACTGTGTGAAGCCATATACACAGTCAACACATCCATCTGTAAACAAACTGCACTAGGTACAAACAATAAGATTATATAATAGATGTTTACCAATGGATATGTAGTTAGTCATTGTGTGTGTGTGTTCTATTGCCCTGCAAATGCTGCTGTCAGCATCAATACTTCTGCTTGTCTCTGTGCTTTTATATAAGCTAATTAAAATTTTGTGCTCTCATAGATTCATCTGAGTCAGCCGAAAGAGAGATTGCTTTCTTCTTTCCAGAGTTCAGCGTTCAGCACTGGCTTGCGACAGAGGAGCCATGTTTTAGGGCAGGCCATGTTGAATATAACAAGCAGAGACAAATCCACACTGCACTAAAACACATGTAATCATTCTGCTGCCTTAACCAGAAACAGTTTTAATGTATATAAAGCCCTGCTCATTCTGAATAATGTGCCACATTCTTGTATTTAAACATCAGATTCTGACAACTGGCTGTGTTTCCTGTGCAGATTTATAGAATCTTCATTTAAAAAAAAAAGTTCTGTGTCATTCAGCTTTGTAAATTACTGTTTTGCATCTTTTACACTTTGAAATACTACTTTTATCATTGAATACATGGGCTTTCTTGTCATTGGTATTTTTTCTACACCAATCAAAATATTCATCAAATCAATTACAAATTCCCATCAATATCTTATGTTAACTTAAAAAATCTAGAACACCCCCAGCGGTTATATTCCTCCGTGCACTAGACTGGCCCACATAAGGTCACAGTGACCTTAAACTTTGACCTGTGACCTTCAAAATCTAATCAGTTCATTCTTGATTCAAAGTGGACATTTGTGCAAAGTTTGAAAAAATATCCCTCAAGGTGTTCTCGTGATATCGCATTCACAAGAATGTCCCGGATGGACGGACATTTCAAAAATGTTTCCAGTCCTGGCTTTCTCCGACACAGAGGCAAAAAAGCCTTAAACACAGGTTTGAATCATGCATTTCATTTAGAACATACATATTGTAGTTTGCTTAACACCAAGAAGTTTTGGTCACTAAATAAAAAAAAGCCTTGATGAACGAAGCAGTGGACAGAAATACTGTATTGTATAGGTTAGCTTCTTCGGACACTCCTTGTCACACCAAAAGTAATAAACTTTCTATTCTGGTTATTTTATTTCTTCCTTCATTCATTCATCTACAGGGACAAATTTTTCTGGTCAGGGTCACAGTAGATCCAAAGCTAATCATCCACTATTCACACTAACACCTAAATAATTTACAGTGGGCAGCCACATTGCGGTGCCAGGATAGCATTTGGGGGTGATGTGCCTTGCTCACCGGCACTTCAGCCATGAAGGTGGAAGAAGGGGAGTTGCTGCTCACTTCCTTACTGCCATGCATTTTTCCCGCCAGTTAGGGAAACAAACTGAACCAGCTACATGTCGTTTCCAAACCCACTTCTCTAACCATTAGGCACGGTTGCCTTGGCACAGGGCAGAATTTACCCATGATGCTAGTCTATCACAGGGCACTATTTTCACTTAGGGACAATTTGCTATAGCCAGTCTATGTACTTGCATGTTTTTGGACAGTGGAAGGTGGAGACCCATGTTAACGGGAAACATGCAAAGCTCTGCACAGAGCCAAGTTCAGGACAGAACCACTGAGCTGTGAGGTAGCAATGATACCCAGTATGCAACCATACAGCCCAGTTATTATATAAATTTTTTAAATATTCTCAAATAAAATGACATTTATTTCAGTAGCAATACAATAGAATTAGTCAGCTGACTTTTAAAAGGCACTCTTGATTACAGGATAATTACATACAATCAGTGTGCTGCCTACATAAAACAGACGTAGTTATGTGTTCTCAGTTACAGTTATATATAAATAGCTTCATATGTCTGGCATTTGTCTTGATTGTCATAAATTTACCTTTGTTTTCCCCAGAATACCATTTCAAATACCCAATTTTGCCCCTATTGCAATGAAACCATGGCAATGGAGAATGATCAATAAAAGTGAACCGCTGGTATAAATGAACTAAATGTGATTATCCCACAAAACTACATACTGTAATAGATCCTGTCAGATTGAGACCACATTTACAGACCTGTACTTTTGACCGAAGTTAAACCTTCATTTTGATTCTATGCTGGTTTCTGTTCACGGGTTTTACAAGATTGACGATCCATATGTCTCCTTATGTTAGTTCCTATGCTGAGTTCTTGTCTCACTTCAGAACGGGGTCAGCTTCTGGTTCCTTCAAACAATCCCGAGGTTTCATGACCTCAAAGGTAGTGTGGGACTTTTCCTTGATCTTTCCACTCTTGTCCACTTGACGGATGCTCTGAGTTACAGTGATAGTCACCTGCTTGGTAGACATTCTGTTGTCTTGCCACTTGGTTTGCAAAAAGACAAACAAGGGAATTTGATTACTGATCAGAAAATGTTTGTAGAATACACTTTTGTGATACTATAATTTGCCCATTTACGCATCATTATTGATTAATTATTCAATTCTGCTCAGTTTATGTCATATGAAAATATGATAAACCACGGCTGTGACAAGATATTTTCTGAACTACTTTACCCTTTAACGGGTCACTGGAAGGCTGGAACCCATCCTAGCCAATTCTGGGCAGAGACGGGGTACACCCCATGCAGTTTGCCAGACCATCACAGGGCCATCATACACAGAGCCATTCACACAGATTCACATCAAGGTCAATTTGGAATACCCAGTTAAACTAATATGCATATCTTTGGACTCCCATCACTGACATATTTGCCAAACGATTGAATTCTAATAGGGTCATAGGGAGGCTAGTGCCTATCGCTGCCGACACTGGTCAAAAGTGGGGTACACCTGAACAGCAAGCCAGACCACTGCAAAGCAACACACACACCACCATTCACACACTCACACCTAGAGTCATTTTGGAATACCCAGTTAACCAACCTAATATGCATGTCTTTGGACTGTGCATATGGCAACCAGAGTACCTTGGAGGACACCCACACAAGCACAAGTAGAACATGCAATTTCACACAGGAACGCCCTCACCAAGCCCGGGACTCCAACCCAGAACCTTCTTGCTATAAGGTGGATGTCTACTCCACCATGCCACCCATAATAACATCTTCAATATTTTTATTCTACAATCAAAAACTCAGTGCTTTGCTATGGATTTATGAAAAACCTGAGTACATCTAGGTCCAACAAGCAGCAACTGTGTCTGTGGCCTTCCATTTCTTGATTACATTCCTTACAGTTGAAACTGACAGTTTAAACCTCTGAGATAGTTTTTTGTAGCCTTTCCCTAAACCATGATACGGAACAATCTTTGTTTTCAGATTTTTCGAGAGTTGCTTTGAGGGTCCCATGCTGTCAGAGGAGAGTCAAAGAGAAGCACCAATTGGCCACCTTAATAACTTTTCTCATGACTGGACACATCCGTCTATGAAGTTCAAGGCTTAACGAGCTAATCCAACCAATTTGGTGTTGCAAGTAATCAGCATTAAGTAGTTACATGCATTCAAATTAGCAAAATTACAAGGATACCCAAATTTTTGCACAGCCAGTTTTTCACATTTGATTTAATTTCATACACTAAATACTGCTTCACTAAAAATCTTTGTTCGGAAAACACCCCAGTACTCAGATGTTCCTAACAAATGAACGACATACCACTGTTATCTTTTGTGTTGAAAGTAGAGTAAATTATTATGCAGGCTGAGAAGGGTTCCCAAACTTTTACATATGACTGTATAATGAAACAAGTTGAAGAGAAGTCTCCAATTTCTAATGAATTTGTTGAATGAAAAGATTTAACTTACAATTTCTTCAGTGCGAACAACACTTTTCCTCTGTACCATGGTACCTGGCGAGGATGGATGCCTCTCCTGTTCTTGTGAGGCCACTATAGAGTGAGGACCACCACCTTTCATATCATTAAGACTAGCCTCAGTCATGGCAGAACACACCTTCAGGTATGCCTGAGCAGGAGCTGGCAGACCATCATCGAAGATATCTGTCAGTACAAACAGAAAGGATCCAAAAATAAGACTGAACACTGTGACTCATTTCTTTGGCACTCATTAGAACCAGGATCTGTATGAAGGTTTTGGGTAGGTCGAGGTTTGAGCTTGATATACAGTATGATTAAGGTAAAAGGTAGATTATTATTATACTTGATTCTGAAAGATACCACTGCACTCTGAATTCTTATATACAACTTTTTATTGTTATGGAAGGAAAACCAAACATCTACATAACAATAATTTAAAAAAATGTATTGGATAAAAATAAGAGTTGTATAGAAATTAATGGATATTCAAGGTAATTTTTTTTTCTTACACATCTACATACGTAGCTCATACAAAATAATCCTTGGCATCATTCAAATATTTAATTTTTTACCACTGTAATAATGTAACCCTAGCTCTTATTGTGTAAAGCAAATCTCATTCACATCTAGTGAGCTGCAGAAGGAATGGAGCTATCTCCATGACAACTGAAGCTGAATGTACTGGTGTTTTGTCAGTATTCTCCTAAAGGCCAATGCACTGTCTTGGTGAAACGGTGCTGTTGATTATTTCTGAAAAACTATAACAAGCTACATCATTATGTGCCATGTTTCCTCACCAGAGTTGGTAGCTTTCTCCGTTGCAAACACAACCTCAGAGGAGGTCTCGGAGGGCATGCTGTGGATCGAAGATAGTGGGATGTCTGTATCTGTGCTGGTCAGCCAAGTAGATTCTGTCTCTTTGGTCCAGCTTTCCATATACCGTGGTTCCAAAGCATCTGTCCTGGAGCCACCACAACCCATGATTCTTCCAGAGATTGCAGATACACCAGAAGAACTCACCGGTGGCACATACATTAGCTTTTTATTATTCCATCTTGATGGTTTATGTACATTCAGTAAGACTCATGAAAGTGAAAGTACAGGCATCATTTATATGGATATATAATTTTACTATGGAAGATCTTAGGAGACAATGTTGGAGAGACTCTGCGATCTGAGGTCCTGGGTGATATTGATTCGTTGCTTTCCATTGAACAAATTGCAAGTCAACTTACACACTGAACCACATGCTGTTCCTGTGGGAGACACAAAACAAAATGTTCTTCTGTGGTGACATTAAGTAACCTAATATTAAAGATCTTAAGATATTAATTTACTATATTATAATAAAATATGCCCTGCTATGGTCTGGCAAGCTGTTCAGGGGGTACCCTGTTGATTAATAGGTTAAAGCGGTTCAGCAAATGAAAGAATGTATAATAAAATACTTAATGCAAGTCGAGCCTTGTAATTGTAAGGGTCCATATGATTGTCCAAATGATTAATGATGATTAACAGGTTATACCAAGAGTCAACATAAACACTGGAGTGTTCTAAGTGGATTATGAATGGATCAAAACAATGGCCACTTATGGTTTATCATGGTCACTTGGATCAGCCATCATCATCATTATCACGCTTTAAAATGGAAAATTAAACCATAAAAATCACATTTCACTTTTTTTTGCATAGTATATATATATATATATGTGTGTGTGTGTGTGTGTGTGTGTGTGTGTGTGTGTGTCTGTGTGTGTGTGTGTGTGTGTGTGTGTGTGTGTGT
>JAOUQZ010000033.1:2672434-2693272 GCA_028564935.1 Neosilurus hyrtlii | reverse complement strand
TGTGTATGTGTGTGTGTGTGTGTGTGTGTGTGTGTGTGTGTGTGTGTGTGTGTGTGTGTGTGTGTGAGTGTGTGTGTATGTTTGTGTGTGTGTATGTTTGTGTGTGTGTGTGTGTGTTTGACCTGGTATGATGATGTGTATAGTAGCGTGGGGGTTCCACATGAAGGTGTGTGGGTTACACAGCAGCAATTCTGTGTTCACCCTCGACCCAATGACCCTCCTCCACCTCAGCATGTAGACATAGTGAACGAGACGAACGAGACGTCCAGACGTCTCCCTCAGCTCCAACTCCAGGAGGTAACGACTCCCTCGACTCCTGTCTGCTCTCTTCACAACATTCAGTACACGCTGCAGATAGAACTGTCTACACACACACACACACACACACACACACACACACACACACACACACAAATTGTAAATTCTTTACATTAAATAATTAATGATTTTATTAATAACAAATGTTTAAATTAAACAAACAATAATAATAACAATTATTACTATTCATATTAGTCCATATATTTAATAATTTGTACTTAAATAATAAATATTCTAAATTGTTGTAAATAAAATCTTAAAAAGTATTTTACTGTTATAAAGCCTGAAAGCACACTGATGTTATTTAATTAGTAATTTATAGCAGAAAAAGTAATATTTTATGAAAATGTGGTATTTATTCATTTGAAAAGAAAAAGAAAATATATTTAAAAAGAAATTGAGACAACTAAGCCTAATAATAATAATAATAATATTAATAAAATTTCTGTGATGAATTAAACATTAAAGTTATGTTATATTCCCATCACATCCCTCGTTTTTATTCCTCTATCCATCCTATTTCCCACTGACTTTCATTATATCTTATGTGCGTCCATCGAGAGCGATGATGACGACCACTAACACCCCTGCGTTGATCGGTTGTGCTCGTGAAGATGGCTGATGAGACCGCTGTGAGCACGGAACATTCTCCTGTAAGTGCATCTGACGAGGAGACGTGTTCAAGTTAAACACCACAAAGAACTCAGTGAACTGTGAGTGTTCAGAGAAACTTCTGCGCTGACCTCCACATGAACGCTTACCAAACATTAGCTCCCCAAAATAAATAGTTCTTTTGGTATGGGATCGTCGGACATTCATTCATTCATTTTCCGAACCAAATTCAAATTTATTTGTCACATACAAACTCATACACAGTACAATATGTAGTCAAATGCTTAGTACGACTGTCCTAAAACGTGAAGAAGAAATAATCAGTAACAAGAAGAAAAGAACAACAACTAAAACTAAAACTAAACTGAAACCACTTGGTCCTATTAGGGTCATGAGGAGGCTGGGGTCTCAGCCAACTCTGGGCGAGGGCAGGGAACACCCTGAACAGCTTGCCAGTCAATCACAGGGCAACAAAGACACAAAACCACTCACACTCACATCCAGGGGCAATCTGTAACATGTCTTTGGACTGTGGGAGGAAACCAGAGTACCTAGATGAAACCCACACAAGCAGTGGAAACTCCACACAGAAACGCCCTCACCGAGCCCAGGACTTGAACCCAAGACCTTCTTGCTGTGAGGCTAATATGCTAACCGCTACACCACCGTGCTGCTCTGGATCCAGAATTTTGTCTGGATTATCTCCAAAATCTAACAGAGTGTTAAGTGGGCCGTACTTCACCCCTCTAATATATTCATCACAGTACATTCATAACATCCTGCGTAAAGAAGCCAACAAACAGACAAACAATCAAACAAACAAACACACAAACAAACAAACAGAACAAACAAAAAAAACAAACAGATATACAAGCCAACCTACAGACAAACAAACAAACAGACAAACAAACCAACGGTGACAAAACCATAAGTTCCTTGGTGGAGGTAATCATGAGAAAGGTTTCTGTGTGATGTTAAAATATTAGAGAAACTCGAACCCCGTGACTGATCGTACCTGGGATATTTCAGCTGGAGCTTCTGCATAAAGGCCTGCACCACAGTGGTCGCTTCTGATTGGCTAATCAGTAGATTTCCGCTAACATTACAGTTCAGGTCGATCCGATCGGACCTCATCGTCTGAAAGTCTATCTGGCTGATCTGAAAGGTCTGGTTCCACCTGATCTCAGGGTCATACACGACCCTCTCTGTGACCTCCTCATCAGTCTCATAGTCTGAGTACATCATCTGTGGGTCTGTGTCCTCGGCTGTAAGGCCTTCTTGCGTTCTGATTACAGTCCCGAGTTCTGCGACGTTGCTCAGGTTAGATTTGTCTGTGTGTGCAGGAAAAGTGACGGTGTGCTCGCTCTGCTCGATGTTTTGTTGAATGAAGCCATGCTGACGTTTGTGATTCATGGAATCATCTCCACCAGGCTGAAGGTTCTCGTGCTTTGATGTGGAATTAAAAATATTCCATGTGTCATTTTTCAGTCTTTTAACTCCATGCAATTTTGTTCCTGACCTCTGACCCTGGAGTGTTGCTTTATCTTCAACCTTCAACTGATTCACCTGATAAATAAGTTTTATATCTCCTTTCTCATGATAAACGTCATCCTTCCCTCGTAATTCTTGGTTCTCCTCCACCATTTTGTTGTGTTTGTGCAGCTTATACTGGTTCTCTTTGTCCATTTTGGTTTTGTTGTGTATTTCATGTTGGTACTTTTCGGCCATTTTGTTGTATTTTTGCACTTTATGTTGGTTCTCGTTAGCCATTATCTTTGGCTTCTGCACTTTATTTTGGTTCTCAACTGCCATTTTGCTTTGGTTGTGTATTTCATTTTGGTTCTTGTCGACCATTTTGTTGTATTTTTGCACTTTATGCTGGTTCTCGTCAGCCTCTTTGTTTTGGTTTTGTACATTATGTTGGTTCTCCTCCACCATTTTGTTGTGTTTGTGCAGCTTATACTGGTTCTTTTTGTCCATTTTGGTTTTGTTGTGTATTTCATGTTGGTTCTTTTCAGCCATTTTGTTGTATTTTTGCACTTTATGTTGGTTCTCGTTAGCCATTTTCTTTGGCTTCTGCACTTTATTTTGGTTCTCAATGGCCATTTTGCTTTGGTTGTGTATTTCATTTTGGTTTTTGTCAGCCATTTTGTTGTATTTTTGCACTTTATGTTGGTTCTCGTCAGCCATTTTGTTGTATTTTTGCACTTTATGTTGGTTCTCGTAAGCCATTTTGTTTTGGTTTTGCACATTATGTTGGTTCTTGTCAGCCATTTTGTTGTATTTTTGCAGTTTATGTTGGTTCTCGTTGGCCATTTTGTTTGGATTTTGTATTTTTTGTTGGTTCCTGCTCTCTGATATCGAATGATTATTTTGTGGAAGGTTCTCCTGCAGTGCTGTCTCTTCCCTGTTCATTTCGTGTCCAGTGGTCCTTCTTCTTCGAAACTCCTTTTTCTGTGAATTAGAGAAGAGTTTCCTTTGATGGTGTTGCACGTAGTCATTGTTAGAGTCAAATTCCTCATCTTGTGTTTCCTTGTAATCTCCTGCTCGCTCCATCCCTCTGTAATCCCTCCATCCCTCCCTGTAATCACCTGCAGAAGAAAAGGAACATGATGAGGAGCACTCAAAAACTACTAGAGCAGAAAAGAATCACTTTTAAAACATGAAAGGAACAAAATAGAAAAAAATCCAAATGTATTCAAATCAAATCTTTAGGACTCAGTTGAAGCTCATGACTGAGGTACCGTTCTCTAACATCGTGTCTTCTCCCTCCAGTTGGTCCAGGTGCATGTAGTATGAAAAACCATACCTGCACAAACAAACACTGGTTTGATCTCAGATAGACGTGTCCCAGATATAATTATCTCAAAATATTGCTAAATGTATAAATTTAAATACATCAAAACACCCCCAAACTCATTAAAAAAACAACAACATTAAAACATATATTACACACGTCTCACTGGGTCAATAAGTGAAAAATAGGCCATGCATCCATCTGGGATGACACCCAAATGTCCACAGAGTGGCACTGATAAAAACTTATAGTAATAAAAATTTATATATATATATTTATATATAAAGGTCGCGGGTTCAAGCCCCACTATCGCTGGGATGTCACTGCTGTCCCCCCCAGTGCAGCTAACTGGGTTATCAAAGGCCGGCCGCGACTCTCACTGTCTGTGGTGAGAGGAATGTAAAAGAACCGTCGCTGATTTTAGTAAAGAGTAGCTGCATAGCTGTCAGCGTGTTTCTGCACTGCGATGGCCTGGCGAGCTGTTCAGGGTGTACTCAGCTGAGATGTGCACCAGCCTCCCCGCGACCTTAATTAGGATTAAGTACTTCAGAAAAGGAATGAATAATGATAATAGTAATAATAAAAAATTTATTACTACAGTGTATTTATGTTCAATATGTAATATATGTGTTTATATATATTTGTGTGTGTGAATGTGTGTGTGTGTGTGTGTGTGTGTGTGTGTGTGTGTGTGTGTTTGCTACTATAGTAGAGGAGCTACTATAGTGTGGTGTCAGAACACACAATGCATTGCAGCTAGCTGTGTGGAAGCCTCTGAACCACATACCAGTCAGGTGGTATTAATGTTATGGCTGATTGGTGTATATTTTCCTGAATGTTTTGCATGATATCAGATAAGAGCAAGGAGAGCACTTCTTGACCAGCAGAAATAGTACATATTTGAACTATTTTAACCTTAAGAGTCCCTGCAGCTATCTGGAGGGTTGCAAGAGAAAAGTGCAAAAATGCATAACATATTAGTTACTTAGTTATTAGTTAGTAATTAATTTGATGAGGTACAACACACAGCGACAAGCATTTGCACCCTTTTAGGTATGCACTGGTACCTCCATTCTTGAGAGTGAACACTGTACAGCTCTACTGGGTTATATCTTGAGTGCAGTGCAATAACTACTAGGCAGCTATGGAAGTGAATTACAGAAATCACGTCACCATCCCAGAAGTGATCATAAATCTGGCAAATTGCTTGGTAGTGAATAACAAGAATCATGCTTACATAATTTATTTTTCCAATAATATACTGATGGGAAAATGTAATAAAAAGAACGTGGTTAACAGCTTCTATAAAATACCATATGAGCACAGAAAAAGGGCCACCAAAAAGCTCACTCATTATAATGAATTGCTGGCATGTGAATAGCTTGAACTGGATGTGCAGAGCTCTGGGCTTGGGTCCAGTGTGAGAAAGGACATAGTAGTCATGAAGCATAAGATTAAACTTTTCTGAATTGCAAAAACAACACAAATGGTGAATTGTGAGCACTGTTGATTAATCTGAGGTTTCTTGTTGGTTGGAATGTTTCTGTAATGTAACATTCACACAACTGCAGCTATTAGGCAACGGACTTCACTAGATCGACAAATTCAACAATATATGATTCCTAACAGCATGCATCTCAAATAATTAGATGTACTAACATACTATCGAAAGCTAGTGTTCTTTTCCTGGAATATATTGGACACCATATTGAACATGCTTTTAGACTTTGTAATTATTAACATTTCCAACTGTCAATCAACAACTTTATTAAAGTTACACATTTTAATCAACTGGGATTTCCACTCGGCTCTTTTTTTCTTTAGTCTCTGAATTATTCAGCCATGGAGAGGTGAAGAAATATTGCCATTGCTTAATTATATAGCAGCTCAAGGGGCTAAAATATTCCCAAGAAAATAAACCTCTCTGGTATTTATGCTCCATGATTGTATGACTTAGATTTTTGTGAACAAGGATTATTATTTGTCCTAAATTGTGCTATGAACAGGACGTTCTAGTACTTCCTGTTCTGGTATTGGATGTAGTTATTTCAGATGGATTTGCTATTTAGTGTTTACTTGTGAATCACTTCGTGCAAAGAAAAGTTTCATTTCGGTGACCTTGTTTGTGTGAAACACAAACTTAAAGGCCAAGCAATGGCAATGAGCGATGGTGGTGTTGAATTGACATAATCCTACTAAGCAGCAGGGAGCAATGATGCAAAACTATAACCTTTTATTGGTTTGGTAAAACAATTTAAGTTCTTAAAAGAGAAGGCTTTACAGTATTTGCCAAAAACTGACGTCCAATTTATCTAAATCCACAGCAGTCCATTGCACACAAAGGATCCCTTAGAAAAGCACAGTTTCCTGCTTTTTAATGCATGCTATTATTGATTCCTCACTGTATATAGTTAATGTGAGGCATGTGATACATCTAAACTAAACCGCACATTTCCCAGCTTTGTTGTCAGAAGATTTATTACAACTTTAATACACAACAATATAGGCAGGCATACAATTTATGGTTCAGACAACAGTTCAAGTTTGTAGCTATTAATGCTTGGATTTAAACCCTCTGCTTTTCAAATATGACAGAATAAAATGTATTTGTAAAATCTGTATAAAAATGCTTATCGACTGGTAAACTGATCTGCAGCATGTCATAAATTTATTTATGTTCTGTATTTATTATGCGTACATTTCTGATATATGTGTGTCTTAATTAGTGCAACATTTTAACCCAGGATTTCATATGTGGACACATTTATTGATATGTACTTACAGTATTGGGCAGCATAGTGGTTAGCATGTCCGCCTCACAGCAAGAAGGTCCTGGGCGTTTCTGTGTAGAGTCTTCATGTTCTCCTCATGCTTGCATGGGTTTCCTCTAGGTACTTTGGTTTCCTCCCATAGTACAAAGACATGCACATTAAGCTGAGTGCTAAATTGCCCATAGATGTGGACAGGAGTGTGAATAGTGTGTATACCGGCCCTGCAATGGTATGGGAAAATGTTCAGGGTGGATCCCACGTTTGTCCAGTGTTGGCTGAGATAGGCACAGTTTCCCTTTGACTCTAGCAGGACAATTAAGAATTTCAGCGAATAATTGATTGCTTGATTTACAATATGAGTCTGTGTTGGGTTTATTCCTTGTACTTGGATTAAATAAGATTG
Organism: Neosilurus hyrtlii; assembly: GCA_028564935.1. Taxonomy (NCBI): domain Eukaryota; kingdom Metazoa; phylum Chordata; class Actinopteri; order Siluriformes; family Plotosidae; genus Neosilurus; species Neosilurus hyrtlii. The sequence continues at coordinate 2,686,371 of JAOUQZ010000033.1, read as the reverse complement.
TGGTCCTGTGTGAATGACTGCTGTAAATCAAATCCCTATTTGTCACCTGCGCAGAGCTATGAGGCTGGTGTGTTCATGTGCTCAGTTGTTCATGATGATGATGGGTGAGGAATGCACAAAGTATTAGAGCTTAGATATCAGGAATGAAAATGTATCCATGCACATGTGTAATTAAGTTGAAGTATAATAGTAATGTGTAATTATATATAATTTTTGTACAATTTTTACATGTGTGTGCACATGTGTGTGCACATATATGCACATGAGCTTGACAGATCTGACTGTGGGCTGTATTGCTAAGAGATGCTTTTTCAGTGAAGGTGGATGAATCTGTGTGGAAGAACAGGATGATGAGTCAGTTATGCCTGTTTTCTTTAGGCATTTCTTGCCTAAACCATTCTCCAAATAGCATCTGTGACGTAATTCATTGTTTCATGTCCGTACACTGATTCATTTTTTCCTTATTGTGCAGCACTAAAGGTCTGCTTTTTGCTGTCCTTTCGCAAGGGTAAGAAAATTATATATATACACATGAAAAACATTATATTGATTATGTGAGAGGATGGTTGGTGTTATTTGCAATTGTGAATTCTATAAGAATCCTAACAAACAGAAAAACATTTCACTGAAATTAACTGTTGCCCAGCTGTATACAGCAACTCTTTAGACTCTTTAGACCTAATTGTGAAAAGATCATGTAACCACAGGAAATATAACAACACCTTTTTATTAACCAATAATACCAGAAATAAGAATGTATTACTCTTCAATAAATGTGAAATTTTAAACATATGAATGAATGGTGGGTGGCATGGTGGCATAATATTCAGTACATCTGCCTCTCAGCAACAAAGTCCGGAGTCCCCGGCTCGGCTCGGGTGTTTCTGTGTGGAGTTTGTATGTTTACCTGTGTTTGCATGGGTTTCCTCCAGGTTTCCTCACACAGTCGGAAGACATGCACATTAGGCGAATTGGCTGTTCTGAATGTCCCCCATAAGTGAGTGTGAATGGTTGTGCGTGTTGACCCTGGGATGGCCTGGTCAGAGTGTACCCTGATGATTACAAATGAAGATGTGAGATAGAAACAAAGCAAAAAACAATTTCTTCTGCTATTTTGATTTACAAATTATAGAGCGCTTGTTAATGGCTGTTGCCATGAAATCAGTCTGACCCTCAGTTATTTTATGTCCTTGCTAGGTGTACAAAAAAAAAAAAAGAAAGAAAAGAAGAAAAAAAAGGAAAAAAAAGAAATCAGAAAAAATAAGTTTTTTTTCTGTTTTGGGAAGCTGCTTAACAATGTGTTTTCTTTTAATTTCAATTTAATGTTTGATTTAAAATTGCATACATAGAATTGCTATATATAGGCCCTGTCTGACAAGCTATTCAGGGTGTACCCCGTCTTCATCCAGTGTCAGTTGAGATAGGCTCCAGCCTTCCCACGACTTTAGTAGGATTAAGCAGTTTGGCACTTTGCTGGGACAAGTAGTAAATGTTAATTTTTCTATTTTCTTTTCCTATTAGGATTCCTATAGGACGTTTATGCTTACAACTTTGAGCTGTTGTTTTGGATTGAGTCTAACTTATTTTCCCCCTCACTGCATGCTAGCTCCATTATCTGCAGTTGCACACCACTGTGTCATACCTCACAATGATTCACTGCAGCAAGCCTTTTTTATGGAGCACAAGTCAGTAAGTATTCGATCCACAGCTATATGTGTTACTCAAATTACCTATTGATTGATTCTTAAAGACGAACCGCACTTCCACTTCCATATCTGTTCTAGCCTGAAATCACATTCTCTTCTCTTCATTCATCTTTTCCGACATACTTGCTATTTATGTCTGATTTCTGACTTTACTATGTACAGTCTACTTCCAAATTACATACACAAACATATTTATACATAATGTGTACAAAAAAAATAAAATTATATGTGCTGGCCAGAGCATATATCCCCATTTATTCATCTTCAGCTTCCTGCTCAGAGCTGTGGAGAATCTGAAGTCTCTCCCAGGACCCCTAAATGTGAGGCGTTGAAACACTGTGGATGAGACACCCAGATATCTCCAAGCACCATGCTTATATCCTTTGGATCTCCCATTAACCTGAACTTGGCTTGTCATGGTTATATCAGAATCAGCACTAAACACTGCACTGATCACTACATGTGGTCATGTTCACAGTCAATCAGTTACTAACTACATCCATCTGGACTCATTCCCCTACACATATATAAGCACCCTCATCACACTTCACAAGGTATTTGTTCAACTCTGTCTTTTCACCTGACATATAATTATAATGACATACCAAGCCTTCTGTTTTCAATCATAGCATATTTCCTTCATTTTTGCCTTCTTCTTGGATATATTGTTTGATCGGATTAACACATTTTATTGCTCTTTACATTTTATAGATGTAGTATGTACGTTACATTTGATATTGCCAGTTATTTTTTTTTTAAAGAGGAAGAAATGAAATAAAGAATAGTATGCACACTCCATATTAAAAAAATACACAGTTCCAGTTAAAAGATTGGACACGCCTTCTACTTCAGTTAGAATGAGTAGGAGTGTCCAGACTTTTGACTGCTATTGTATGTTAAAGCAGCTGTATTAAACAATTGTTCCCTCATCAGGCTCAGTTTTTTCCTTCTGCTGAAGTTATGCAATTCACAGTTCCCTCTGAAAAATTTTCTGCAGTAAAAGTTGTGATGTGAGTGCAACGGAATGGTCATTCAACCTGGAATTTGGGAAATCAGGAACTTGGGCAACATCCAAATTGTCTTATGTTATTCCAATGATTAAACCCCAGTTATTATAAATTAAATACCACATGTATAGATATAAAATAATATATATCCATAAATAACACTTTTTAAATAATATATATTCATAAAACAAAATGATTCATTCATTCATCTTCTTACGTTTCTTCCGGGGTCGGGTCGCGGGGGCAGCAGCCTAAGCAGTGAGGTCCAGACATCCCTCTCCCCAGCCACTTCTTCCAGCTCTTCCGGAGGGACGCCAAGGCGTTCACAAACCAGCCGTGAGACGTAGTCCCTCCAGTGTGTTCTAGGTCGGCCTCGGGGTCTCTTCCCAGTTGGACATGCCCGAAACACCACACAAGGGAGGCGTTCGGGAGGCATTCTAATCAGATGCCCAAGCCACCTCAACTGGCTCCTCTCAACACAAAGGAACAGCGGTTCTACTCCAAGTTCCTCCCGGATGACAGAGCTTCTCACCCTATCTCGAAGGGACAGACCTGCCACCCTGCGAAGGAAGCTCATTTCAGTCATTGTATTCGCGATCTCGTTCTTTCGGTCACTACCCAAAGCTCGTGACCATAGGTGAGGGTAGGAACGTAAATTGACTGGTAAATCGAGAGCTTTGCCTTCTGGCTCAGCTCCCTCTTCACTTCAGAGGGAGCTGAAAAAAACCTCAAAATGATAACTGAAATAATTTGTAATTTTTGATGTTCAGTGATTTTAGTATGCAAGCTCTGGTACAGTGACTTCAAGTAACTGTGTCTAAACTATTGCCTTTGGGTCAGGAGGGAATAATTGAAAACTTTAATAGCAGTGCATGTCGTTTTCTTTAAGAGGTCAGAACATGTTAGGGAACATGCTTTGACTATTGTACTCTCAATGAAAACTGGTGAATAGCCCCACTGGAAAAAAATTATTTTCTTGGGCTTTTTTAAAAGACTCCTCATTACAAATCTCTTACATTCAGGAACAGCTCAAAAGGGAGCTAGATGTCCCCTTGGATGAAACTGTCAGCCCTCAGCTAATTGCTCCTGTTTGTGCTTTTGTGTTATTTGGTGAAGACTATTCCCATCTAGAGTGATAGCCAAGTACAAGAAATTGGTAAATATTTTGGATTAACCAATTGCTTGTTTTATTTTAGGGTTTAAAGGTATTGATATGGGTGGCACAGTGGCATAGTGTTAGATGTAGTGACCCCCTAACCTTTTTTCACAAAAAAAAGGTTTTCATTTATATATATATATACTCTTATTACCTAATGTCCAAAGAAGAGATTTGCATAATGAGGTGCAAAGCATCCATTGCTGTGTCATTGCACTGCCTGTAGTGAGAGTCGTGAAAAAGAAATACATTGTGCAAAGTTTGTGAGGGGGGGAGAGAGAGAGAGAGAGAGAGAGAGAGAGAGAGAGAGAGAAAGAGAGCTTATCAGAGTTTAGTGACAGATAGTCACTGTCTGTGCGATAGTGATAGCAGGTCTTCACAGTGATCAATGTTGGTGTGTAAAGAGGCTACATCTAGAGTTATCATTTAATAATCTGTAACATACCAAATGTCCATAGGTTTGCACATTACATCTGCAGAAAAAAGATGAGATCTTTCAAAAGAGGCTTTATGAAAAAGTCTATAAGCTAAGAAAAGGACCAGGTCAGAGATGCATTGTCAGAGATAATGGATCTTTCCTCAGGATGTTCCAGAATCTCTTGTATCTTGGGTAACATGTAAAATCGAAGATCTTCGTTTACTATGAAGGCAGTCTTCTAAGATGGAATTTTGCTCAGAACTTCATCAGAATCAGAGTTCACTTCAGTTTCCTCTAAAAGATTTTGTTACCTAGATTTCTCTGAGCCTTTCCAATGTCCTTGACTATTACTGCAGTTTGTTCAGCAAGTTTTATAATAATTTGCCCATTTATTGCTAGACTACTAAATGCATCTTATGCAAAATTCAGAAAAGGTATCACTTATAGCAAACAGCAGCCATTTTGATAGCATACTTGTAGAGTCTTGTGTTAACAAACATTGAGATGTACTGATTACAGTGCATTCCTTATCTTTATACACTTTGCAGGCTTATCATAGCATTCTTAAGCTTTGCCTGTGTCTCCCCTTTTCTGCAACTGTTGCCACATCTACTGCCTGAAAGCATCCCTAAATCCTGAATTCTGTTTATATTATTTATATTGTTTACCTTTCACCAAAAATAACAGTCTCTTTTTTTGTGGCCACCCTCCACCTTCTTTACAGCATTTAACCTTTCAGGCATTGTGTTCACATATTTTTTTTCTTCTTTACTCTGTAAACCATTCCATATGGTTTGTCTACAGTAGCATTGTTCAGTACATTTTCCCCAAAAAATTATAGAGATGTACTTTTTTACTTCTTCTTTTTTTCTTTTTAAATTCCATCAGTTTGTGTTTTGAGAATGGAGGTGGAGACCACTGTCTACAGGTTCAAAACCTTCCATAGACATTTGATTATGTTGTGATCTGGCAGCTAAAAAGGTCACAAACTACTTTACATCACTTCATGTTCATCAAGCCATTCAAGAAGCCTTGTTTTCTGCTTCCATCAGGTTAAAACATTTATCACAGAATAAAGACAATCAGTCAAAATAAGATTGGATTGATTTGCAATTGCACTTCCCTCTAAAGGGATAAGCAGACCCAAACCATGATGAAAAAGACCCCCAGAGCAGACTCACAGTTTTCTCCTTTACATAAAAAATTTTGCATTCCTCTCTCAGTGCAGACTCCAGGATCCTTTAGTAAGCCACTACTAAAACTCTAAAGTGTCCAAAGTAAGCATGTGTACAAAGGTAACAGACACATGAAACAAACTCTATACAATCAGCATTTTACTGGATGATGGCAGTGAGTGTGTACCACACAGCTGGATAATTGAACAGACCGACAGCTTGCAAAAGTAAAATTGTATGTTGCTCCACAAAAATGACTCTGCAAAATGACCCAGGCCAGATGGTAATTACCACCCCATCTCTTTTGTTCTGCTACTGAACAAATGGTGCTTGTTAAAGGAGCATCTGGCCCCATTATGGGACTGCATACACACACCCATCAAAGACACACTCTTACTATTCAGTGTATGCAAGCATATTGTGCAGTAAGTAATGCAACAAATACAATACTTTCTTATTTTATTTAATAGGTCTCAACCTTAATAGTGGGCAGCTTGGTGGTGTACTGGTTAGCATGTCCGCCTCACAGCAGTGAGGTTCTGGGTCCGAGACCCGGGCTCGGGCATTTCTGTGTATAGTTTGTACATTCTCCCTGTGCTTGCATAGGTTTAGTCCAGGTTTTTCCAGAATCCACAGTGAAAAGACGTGCACATTAGGCTTAGTGGCTGTTCCAAATTGTCCCTAGGTGAGAGTGTGAATGGTTGTGTGTGTGTGTTAACCCCATGTTCACCCAGTGCCAGCTGAGACTAGGGTCTCTGCAACCCTAATAGGATTAAGAGGTTAGGCATGTGAGTGAGAAAGAATAAATAATTTAAGTGTTATTTTTTTTATTATTGAAGTCAGTGAGCTGAAGAGCAGACATCTCAGAGAAGTCAGATATTTATTTCTTTATAAAAAGTCCATTAGATATGTGGGTAAATAAATGATATGCAGAAATAGAAAGTAAAAAAAAGAATAAAAGAGGAATGGATGCAAACTAAATGTATCTCAAAATGAGTTGCACGACCTACAGTAAATGAGTGTTTGCACTATGCTGCAGCCACCTCTGGGTCTTGAAGCGGCACGGTTGCCAGGCAGCTGCCCGTGGGTCAAAATCGTTGCAAAAGTGCCACACCTGTTCCTGCCCCTTAAAAAGCATGCTGAAAGGTCAGTGTGTTGTGCAGGAATTGATTTTTATCCAGCCATCTTACTGGCTGTTTAAAAGAAATGACTCTGGAACTGAAAAAGAAAATTATATATCTGGAAAAGAAACATTAAATGTATTTTTAAAAGAGAAAAGACATTTTCTGGAAAGAAAAAGGGAAATATAGAGGCTGAACCCTATCTTAGCTGACAAGTGAAGGGTGAAGGTGGGGTACCCTGTACAGCTCGTCAGACCATTGCAGGGTAAACACATACACACCTAAGGGTAATTTGTAACAGCCAATTAACCTAATTAAATGCATTTGGATTTTGAAAGGAAACCAAAGCACACAGAGGAAGCCCTAAAAAGCATGGGGAGAACATACAAACAGTAAAATAATGGATACCATAAATTAGATAATGGACAGGAACCTTCAAGCACAATGTGTGCTATGGAAAATCCCTACTACTGCATGGCCTGGGAAATGTGTGAACAAATGATGAAACGGTTCACATCTTGCTTCAAGACATCAAAGCATCAGCTTGAATTATTAAATGCACACCACTTGCAGGCCCTGCTATACCTGAACTAATAGATCAGTGCTGCTCCACTTGCACTGAAGCTGATTTTGAGGCTGCTTGATTTTGACATTGGTGTGGGGTTTTCAGGGCCGGGAGGTACATATGGTTCAGTTTATCCTATTTTCAAAATGCAGTAATTACACAAAAATATTCTTTGATGTTGTTTATAAAGTTTTTCATTTTTTCTTTTTTAATTTTAATTTTGAATTAAATATTTTTTAATTTCCCTGTTTTCCTTTGAGTGCCTTAAGCCTACTTATATAAGAATTCATCTTATACAATAAAGCCTAGAGCTGGAGAATAGGCCAGTTATTAAATCTCCAGTTCGAACCTCCAGCCAAAACACCCACATACTAAATAGCGCCAAAGTGATCGGAAAGGAGCAATGCCTAAGTAGGTGTGCAAAACCTTTGAAAAGAGAATTATATAGTAAGTATATACTTAATAATTATCATCTTTGTAATGGATTGCGCTTGTAGTACATGTTAACTAATGATGTGTGCACTGAAGGATACTACATCATAACTAATGATCAGTGTTTTAGTGCAGTTGATTTGTCTCATCCTGATTAAACACTAGGAATTAAAACATTCTCTGCTTTTCAAATGATTGATTTTCCAACTTACTTTGTCCTTTCACTGTTAAGCAGATGCGAAAAACTTCCAATTTTCTTAAGAAGCCTAAATAATTAATGACTGATGAGACAAAAACAACTGATGTGCCAAATAGGAATGGCTGTTTTCATAAGATAACAATTACACAGTTTGGCAGCTCCAGCTAAAATGTTTTTTACATTTTGGGTGCCAAGGTCTCAAGCCCCATTTCCCTTGAATAATCAATTAAAAAGTGAGTATCTTATTGATTTATTTATTATTAAATATTTAAAAACATATTTTTGAATCCAGCTACTCTGTTGCTCAAATCATTAACTGTGTACACACACACACACACACACACACACATATGTATCTCATGCTTGGTCAAATTTATCTAGTATTTCCTTTCATAAAATTACAATAAACCATATATAATGCTGCCTTTAAGTCCTGTTGGAAATATCAGGTTAATACACCTGAATTAATTAAAGCTATATATGATACATATACTTTTATATGATAAAAGTTACAAAGATTATTTAATTAATATTAGAAATTAAGATAAAGATAAAACTTTGCTGCTAATTACACAGATCATTGTGTAACTTATTGTGGTTCCATGCACAGATAACCAGTCTCTGCTGTGGAACTCTGCAGCAACTTCAGGGTTACCTTTGGTCTCTGTGCTGCCTCTCCGATTAATGCCCTCCTTGCCCGGTCTGTGAGTTTTGGTTGGCGGTGCTCTCTTGGCGGGTTTGTTGTGGTACCATATTCTTTCCATTTGAAGATGGTGGATTTGATGGTGCATTGGGGATCATCAAAGTTTTGGATATTTTTTATAACCCAACCCTAACTTGTACTTGTACATGAGAAAAACAGAGACGTTTACAGTTACAGTTAACTTTAACACCAGGGGGGGTACCACAGTAAATAATCAGCAAAAACTTACATTTTTAAATGTATTAAAATTTTCAATTCAAAATCATCTATTCTATGCCACTACATCATATAAAGTTTTAAGTATTAATGCAAAATAGATAACCCAAGAACCAAACGAGTCATAACCTTTGGCAAGCAGCAGACTAAAAGGTTTAGCACAGAGACACTAAACGTATATAGAACTTTACAAAACGTGTGTGTGTGATGAGTCCTTATCTACTGTAGGAATGATGTATATTTGAAACCAGTCAGACTGAAGGTAAGTGTGAACATGATGTCTATTGCATGCTGTAGCCTTTGGCAGCCATGACTGTAGGTGGTTCTGAGTTCATTGATTGAACTGTAGATGGTAGCCTTGCTTGTAGGCCAGTCTGTGTTGCCTGGGGTGAGAAGCAATGCTGTTACAGTATTGATGAGACAGTATGCAGGGATTTAAAGTCATAATAATAATAAATTATTAACCCTATTTCTCTTCTATTGGCAGAAAATTTGGCAAGATTTAAGCAGTTAATTCTAAAAACTTTTATTATAATAAATCTAATTTATTGTATTTTTTAATAACACATGCTATGTCAATTAAACCATAAATTTGTAATTTTCCCTGATTTTATTTTTTATTGCTGATTTATATTTGAGATTCTATCTATCTATTTATTTATTTATTTATTTGCAGTGTTTATGATAAATGCGAGGAAATGCTTTAAGTTTTAGATTCTATATGAGACACATACATTCTGCTTCCCTACCTCATTCTTTTTCCACTCCAAACCTGTTTCTGTACCAATATCTGTTTTTTTTTTTAAGGTTTTCCACTGAACTTTAGGATTTAAAAGGTTATTTCAACAAAGATTTACCATGACAGAGGGCTACATGCAAATTCAGGAATACTTGCATGAACAATCTCTGAATATCCATTCACTTGGTTGTTTTGCCAGTGAAAAGTACAGTTCATGGAGCAGAATGTTCATGGGGAAATGAAAGTGATAAGCCGAGCTTATACAAGCAGATCAATAGTAAATCAAATTTCTTTTAATTACACACTTCTTTGGACAAGAAAGCTGGCAGAGTTGATGTTTACATTACTCACTCTTGATACAATGGTTTATTAGGATTAGCATCGTAAGTATTTTAAATATCTTAATAATGTTAAGGACATGTTAATTTAATTTTATTATATAAACCTAGTTATTTTATATAGTACAGACCGTGGCATTTAACTATGGGCACTAGATATAGATATGTGGACATGATGCACAGGTAGTAAGCTGTAACAAATATATTTACATTCTCCTCACACTCACTTGAAACTGTGCTGGCGGTGGTTGCTATTCATTGTGTAGAATTTTTTATTTGTTGGATTATAGCATGTATTAAATCACAGTGTGAAACTGTGTGTTTTTAATGTTATACTAGTATAAATACATTACTATACTAGTAACTGTTTGCAATTTAAGTGGTGCTGCAGCTTGTTTGTAGTAAGTTACTCTTTACTATTTCTTCTTTTTCTTTTCTTTGTTTCTTTAAACAATTTGTAACCTTAAACTTATATGACACGGATGTAAGATGGACAATCTCTGATCCTTTTTCCTTTGTATTTCTTTTGAATCCACAGCAGCGCAGGATCATTAAAACCATTCATTAATTTTCTGAACCGCTTTATCCTAATTATGGTCGCGGGGAGGCTGGCATCTCAGCCGACTCTGGGCGAGGGCAGAGTACACACTGGACAGGTCTCCAAGCCACCGCAGTCCTTAAAACCAGACAACTGATAAAGTTATTTTTGTATTTTTCTATTAATCTTCTATTTCTATCTATCTATCTATCTATCTATCTATCTATCTATCTATCTATCTATCACAGGTTGCAGTGCACTGTGTAAAATAATTAAGTTTGTTCCATTCATATCAAATCTAGGCTCAAGGATCTTATCATTTTCAGACTTTATGAAGTATATTGTGAAATAAGAGTGTACATAAAAAATTCATTGGATGATTTTTTTCCATTGTTCCCCTTATCAGTCATTTATATTATCTGAAATAATTTGTTTTCTTTTTTCTCCCCTGCTCAGAAAAAATATAATACAGTGATAAGGCTTAAAAGATTTGATTATGTTCATGTGATAGACACAAGAAAAGAAAAGTAAGCTAGCGAGGGAGGGATGGAGAGAGAGAGAGAGAGAGAGAGAGAGAGAGAGAGAGAGAGAGAAAATGAGGGTGAATGAACATGGGGAGGGGAGAGCATGGGGTGAGAGGAGGTGGGGGTTGTTGTCAGTAGAGAATAAGGCAATCTCAGGTGACACTTAGTTTTGTCATCTATCACATCCCTAAGCCAGACAGGAAACCACTGAGCCATCTTCATCTGTCATCCAATCACAGATTCTGCTTTATTCAGCACCAATCTCATTTGTTTCTCTCTACAATTCATTCCATGCCTGCCCGTTGCACTCAGTAAGATGACACCTGGTTGTCACCTTGAATATGTTTATTTATGCTCATTCTTGGAACTCCTCCACAGTGAAAATGCATTCAGAAGTCAAATTGCCCCTCTGTATTTCACATCTGGCTAACACTGACAGGAATACGGTTTCAATGTGAAATGAATAGGTTATGCTCAGTTTAAGCAGAGCTTCCATATTTCACAAAATGTGGTTATATATGTTCATCATGTTTTGCCAGTTTTAATACATGTCAGTAACATGAACTGCGTGAATTAATCATACAGCCTATCCTGCCTATTGCATGGTTGACAAGACTTTTTGGTTAAACAGTATAAAAGCAACTGACAGTGGTGGTATCTCAACTTTGCTAGCAAGACCTGAGCAGTAAAAGACTACAGACGTATTTTAAGTGGAACATCAACAGTTAAAATGTCCAAATTTCCCTGTGACAGAAAATAAGCTTTACAGCAAATGTCAGCACCTGTAAATCAGTGCAAGCAGATATCAACAACTGCATCATGCACTCTCTCACTGAGGCTTAGGTGGGCGCATTATTTCTAAACCCCTTAATTCTAATTAGGGTCGCGGGGAGGCTGGTGCCCATCTCAGCCGACTATAGGCAAGGGCAGAATACACCCTGGACAGCTTGCCATGCCACTGCAGGGCAGAAACACGCTGAAGGCTACTCTTGTCAAAAATGAGCAATGGTTCTTTTACATGCCTCTCACCATAAGCAATGAGAGACATGGCCGGCCTTCAATAACCCAGTTTGCTGCACTGGGGGGGACAGCAGTGACATCCCGTTGATAATGGGGCTTAAACCCCCAACATTGGGATCAGTAATCCAGCACCCTACCATATACATATACATATATGTAGCCCGGTAGAAGGGTACTGGGATGGCCTGGTGGTAGCATGCTGGATTAATAATCCCAAGGTCTTGAGGCTTCGTGAAGGAGGTGCATAACAATTCCCTGTAACACTGTATGGTGATTACACCATTCCCATCAGTCTTCAAATTGCACCTGCAGGTGGAGCTTACTACCCATTAGTTCATTCCAGTAGTTACTTAACTCGCTCCTCTCCCCAATATGTCATACAATAATGAGTAAACATTATAAATAAAGTTCTTGTTTGCATGTTTAAAATGAGTCACTGATGAATTTGAAATAGATAAATGAATTTCCAGCCTCAGATCATTTATACATGAGGACATTAGTAGGCTCAACTTTCATTATTCGCCATGTAATTATTCATACTATTGATTGCTGTTAATAAAATGCCACTGAAAGGCAACTACACAAGGGGGTCAATTCGTCACTATCCAGCAATAGAGTTCGAGTATTTTTAGGACTGACGTACTATACCTTGTGTTTTTTCCTGATTCCATCAGGGTAATTTTGACCTGTTTCTGTGCGTCATGTTTGTCTTGTTGTCTGAGCCTGTTTACTGTGTATGGACCTTGACTCTTAACCTGGACCTTGCTAGTGGATTTGCCCATGTTAAATCTGTTTGCCTGTTGTTCCTAACCACTAACTTGGATTGTGCTTTTAGATTGTATCAGATCATTAATTAAATACTTTATTTTACAATTGCATCCTATCCCTTAGTAGTGACATAATGATTTATTAAAATTGTTATAATTATTTTATGGCTGTATAAATTTAAGCAGGCATCAAATAAAAATCATCTTCTCAGTCAAAATCACTTTAAACTGAACATGTTCCATCTGGCCACTTTACAATAAAATAATCTCCTCTCCTAAATCCTCATGCACATATCTCTGGTCCATCAGCAGGTGATGACTAAGCTTCAGGCTCTCCAAAAAAGTCAACACTTTCATCACATAAACACTCTGCAATTCTCTCAATAGGCTCAGAGAAGGAGTGATATCAGAATGACTTGGCACTGGGCATCACTGGGGGATGGTCCCTAATTAACAAGAGTGCAGTGCATGACCAGCATTATAAAGGCTAAAAAGAAATGAATAAATCAATAAAAGCTAATTATTACAAGGCACCCAGAAGTTTGACTGCTTGATAGCAAAATTTTAATATAGTAATAAAATCACAGAGATAGAAAAGTAAACACTGAACCACTACAAGCTCTTAATCACACAATAAGGAATCAATCTGCATTAGAAAGATTGGAAAGCAATAGGAAAAACATGAAGTAATTTAAAATGCCTTACTAAATCAATCAGAGCTAGTAGTATTCAGAGTTGATTTATGCACATATAGTTAAAAGTAAATAATAAAATTGTGCACATCTGTAATAAAACCTCAGATATACCTATGCACTACTCACATATGGAAAGAGTTGTACACAAAGACTGGTAAAAGTCAATCTTTTTCTATTTTCTTGTGCTTTACTGGATTGTAAATAATATGCTGTATGAAAGAATTCTTCACAGGGTGCACTTCACTATACAATTCTACTCATCTTATTTACAGTCAGATTAGTGAAGCATAATTTTTTTCCCAATTATTAATTTATTATTCATTCATTCATTCGTTCTCTGAACCGCTTATTCCTAATTAGGGTCGCGGGGAGACTGGCGCCCATCTCAGCTGACTCTGGGCGAGGGCGGGGTACACCCTGGACAGCTTGCCAGGCCATTGCTGGGCCATCAGTCACACAACCATTCACACTCACACTTAGGGGTGATTTGGAACAGCCAATTAGCATACCGTGCATGTTTTTGCACTGTGGGAGGAAACCGACGCAAGCACAGGGAGAACATGCAAACTCCACACAGAAACGCCTGAGCTGGGAATCGAACCCAGGACCTTCTTGCTG
>JAOUQZ010000033.1:2646052-2669406 GCA_028564935.1 Neosilurus hyrtlii | reverse complement strand
ACATGGCCGGCCTTTGATAACCCAGTTAGCTGCACTGGAGGGACAGCAGTGAGAACCCGTCGATAGTGGGGCTTGAAGCCCAGTTGAAGACCCTTACTTGGGATCAGTAATCCAGCACCTTACCACCAGGCCACCACTGCCCCATTATCATTATTATTATTATTATTATTATTGACAGCAGCGGAGCCAGGAGATTATCATGGTTATGCTGTAGAGATTGAATTCTCCATCCATCATTAAGTTATAATGGGCTTTTGTGCCACTGTGAGCACTCTCAGTTCCAGAAACAATTATTTCTGATGACTGCATCCTTAAATATTGTAAAAAGACACATCATTTCATTAATTTTAACAATTGTTGTATATTACTCTGATTTATTTACTTCTTTTATTAGCAGTGAAGAAATAGACAGCACTGCAGCTGTAAATGTAATGTAGCTTGTGTAGGGATATTCACTGAACTGCAGAGCAATGTGTTGTTTCCACAAACAAAACAACCTGAAAGTCTTTTATTGCCTTAACTATAGATAAGAAGACTAGTTAACTATTAGAATTGCTGGCCAACTATTTAAAATGTAGATTTCAGCAACCTTTACAGAAGGGAAGAAATTTTTTCATTTTACCAATTTTGTTTTACATTTAAGACAGGGGTTCTACATTATAATTGCACTTAATTTAGTAAATCGCCTACGTTTGGGTACTTTTCCTTATGTTTCCAATAAAATGGTGCTAGTCTGTAATATATCCGGCTGTTGTGAACAGGGAAACTGAGACAGTTATTGGTTTCCTACTGAATAATGTGACTGGATGAGACGTCATGGATAAGATGTGAGTGACCTTTTATCCGTAAAAGTAATTTGGGGGTGTAATTAAGACAATTATTATCTAATGGATTACCTACACCTGAGTTTCAACCCAAGCAGTAATCAATAGTGTGACTAAAGCAGTCATCTCCTCAGGACAGATAGTTTATTACATGCACTCCCACTCTTTGCCTTTCCTCTAAATTTATGGCTTTGGACACTGATTACAATAGTAGTGTAGAACTCTAGACTTGGTGCTCTCACAGATTTTAAAGTTTACTATACTGCAAACACCTCTGATCAGCTAATTATTTATTCCTGCCCTTTATTGCCTTTTTTTGGTCAATCCCAAACACAATTCTCTGCCACCAATCACAGACAAGTTTTAAGGTCTTTAATGAAGACAAAGTTCTGTTGTTTTTAGGGTACTTTTAGAATTTAAGCCTCTAGGAGACACTTTATTTGCTATAGTAAATAAAGCCTTGGCCAGCCACCAGACACGAAAAGTAAGGCTAGCTGTTGAAATACATGGTATAATGGAGCAATGTCTGGTGCATGCCTTCTGAACATTTTTAATTACAAAGATTTAAGGTCATCATCTTTATGGTGTATATTATATTTACTTTGTGTGAGGAAAAAACTTTCTTGATTGTCGACATTGACATGAGTGCTACAACCAGTGCTAACGAAAGCAATGCATTTAAATCAACAGCATAGAGATTTAAAATTTATTTAATTTTATGTACATATTTTTTTCCTGTTTCCTGCCCATTGCCTCTTTACGATCTGCTGCGCATGTGCATTTGTATGATTGAGCTCACAGATAGCCATGTATTGGCTGGTGATCGCTATGATTGACAGGAGAGCATATGCCATCCCTCACTCCCTTGAGAGCTCAGCCAATTAGCTCCCATGCACTCTCCGTCACTGATGGCTGTGGCATCAACCTGAATTTGAACTTGCAATCTCCAGGTTGATAGTCATACACCTTGTTGACTTGCCACTCGGGAGCCCAAAGGAACTGAGCTTTAATTTACTTAATATAAAGATGAAAAAGGATTAATATTTTTTAAAATTAAGTATTGATCTTTTAAAAACCTTTCCTGGGTTAATTAGCAACCCTTCCCAGATTAATTAGCATTGTTTCAAAATTCCAACTCATTTGCTCAGTGAAAATGGCATTGACAGCAAATCTTTATCTAGATCTGTTTTTCAGATTATCTATTTATGCAAAAACTATATTAATTTCTGCTTTAACCTCCTAATACCCAAATACTAATGTTGTGTGTCTTGTCATTTCTATGCACTGTGGTGTAGTGGTTAGCACGTCAAAAAGAATGCCCTGGGTTTAATCCCAGTCCCAAGTCCCAGATGTGAGCTCTAGTTTAAAACAACAAAGAAGGTCAAACAAAATACTGAATTTTCAGGTGAATTTTGTGTTTTACATTTAAGTTAGTGGTTTAAATTTCTTTTGTGAATCAACAACACAAATAAATGGAAAAAGTGAGAAGTTTTAAATATTTGTATTTGTTTTATTTATGCCAGGTTTAAATCAATTTGTTAAATGTACATTGCAATTGCACTTAATTTAGTAAATTGCCTACATTTGGGTACTTTTCCTTATGTTTCCTATAAAGTGGTGCTAGTCTGTAATATATCTGGCTGTTGTGAACATTGAAACTGAGACTTACTGGTTATAAACTTATTGGTTTCCTACTGAATAATGTGACTGGATGAGAAGTCATGGACAAGATATGAGTGACCTTTTATCCGTAGAAGTAATTTGGGAGTATAATTAAGACAATTATTATCTAATGGATTACCTACACCCGAGGGCTCGTTAAGGGAGTTTCGTTGTGGAGTTTGTTGGTTCTCCCCTATGCTTGCATGGGTTTCCTTCAGGTACATGTTTCAAATTGCCACTTAGTGTGTGTGAATGGTTGTGTGTGTATGTTGGCCCTGTGATGGACTGGTGAGCTGCTCATGGTGTACCCTGACTTTGCCCAGAGTCGGCTGAAATTCTAATTTTTAAATCACTAGGCAAAATTAAGGATGTTCTCATTCTGTAAAGTTAAATGCATGGATTTAACGGTATTTTTTAGGGAGAAGGCGTCTGTATGATAGGTATAAATATAATCCTGACAGTTTATTATGATAACTCTTGCTGCCAGTATCTGTTTCCTCACACTGGGCTCCTGTTGAAGACTTCAGTCATCATGCTGGCCTGTCACTTATCTCTATTATATCTGGAATCCTGCCAGCATTGTTTGTTATAGCTTCCGTTTGCCAGTTAACCAGCAATTCTGCTTTTGTTTCCTTGAACGGTGCCCATTCACTAGTGAATAGTCTATGTGCTTTATCTCCCATTACCAGTTCATTTTGGGTAAACACAAAGGTTTCCTGGTGAAACCACCCCAGCTTACATGCTTACTATGTCTTAATGACTTAGTAAGCATGTCAGCTGGGGTGGTTTCACCAGGAAACCTTTGTGTTTACCCAAAATGAACTGGTAATGGGAGATAGAATGCATTTCTGTGTGAAGTTTGCATGTTCTCACTTGTGTGGGTTTCCTCTGGGTACATCAGGTTACTTCCACAGTCCAAAGACATGCACATTAGGCTAACCGGCTGTCCCAAATTCCTTCTAGGTGTGAATGTGCATGGTTGTGTGTGTTTGTGTTGGTCCTGTGATGGACTGGCAAGCTGTTCAGGGTGTACCCCTTTGCCCAGAGTCAGCTAAGATAGGCTCCGGCCTCTCCACAACCCTAATTAAATGGTTTCACAAATTAATGAAAGGGTAGCATTGCATTTCATATTTATTTAATATGCCTGGTAAGTGTACGGGCCCCTTCAAAGTACTGGTAGAAAACTTGAATACAACATAAACTAATCTGCTTATATTAGCTAATTGTGCATACATTTTTAAAATGACTGCTAGTGAATGAATGTTGTATAAAACTGCAAGTTGGCCAAACACTCATGCATAGTTTAACATAACCCTTAGCAAACACTCTCTCATCTAATTGTAAAGCTTCTTTAAAGGACATTTATGGGGGACACATGAAGATTGATGCTCTGTGTCACACTCTCAAATTCTTGTATTCATTAATGACATGAGCTTTAGCAACAGAAAAACCAGAAGACCTTTTTTTTGGTTAAAATATACCATAAGTCATAAATCATATTGCATTCTTTAATATTCTCCCTGGCAGCAGCAATAAAATGTGGACAGAATGTCACATGTGGTGATGAGAATGAATTGAAGGGACAGCTTAGATGTCTCCATGTAGCCGTTAGTGAAGTAAAGGAAAGACTTCAGTATAGGATCCATAAACATCTGCACAATAACATTATAAATAGTCAGGGAAGCTGTCATTGGTTGATTATGCTTAATCAAAAACTCATTTGTCAGTGTTGACATTAATGCAGTATTAAAAATAGGTGGAGTAGACATATGAACATTCGGGCGGCCATTTAAAACAAGACCGTTTATTGCCATTTATATAGCAGGAGACAGACTTGTAGCACATTTTTTGTGCCTTTTATCACTCACTCCTTAAGCTTGACCGCAATCAACAAAGCTATTTGGTAACAGACTTCAGGACTTTGCCTGTCTGACTTTGCGTGAAAATATTTTAAATTGTGGCCTTATTGGTGCACAGCAAAATGCTTATTGTTGAACCTACATCTGTTGAAAAGCTGGAGGAAGTGGCTGGGAAGAGGAAGATCTGGATCACACTGCTTAGGCTGCTGCCCCTGCGAACTGACCCTGGAGCAAGCAGAAGAAGAAAAAGAGATGCCCCAAATAAACAGTTTCAACCCATCAATCTCTGGGTTTGGCTGCACCACTCTGCTTGCAGATCACTCCAGTTGGGACTCAAACCCACAATCCCTGGCTTAGAAGGCCAGTGCCTTATCCATTAGGCCACAGGGGCTCACATAGCTAAATACAATATCAGCCTTAATTTGATAAGGTAAAGTCCATAAACATAGGAACACATTAGTCATACACACAGTCAATAACTTTTATCTGCACCTGCATCCTCTGGTTTCAATACCTGGCATTCGTAACACTAACCATAACATAAGTTCTCAATAAAAAACAACAACAATAATAATAATGTATAAATTTGACCCTGTGTTGATTTAAAAACAAACAAACAAACAAATGAAAGAACATTAAAATAAAGTTAAATGTGTTTCTTTTTTCTTTTTTGTTTTTTAATTAAAGAGATGCTATGCAATAATTTTTCCCCAGGAAAATAAGAGTTCAAAGAAATAATTGAAAATCTGAAGTTGCTAGATGTCATTCCTGCAATTTAAACAATAAATCTAGGTGATAAATATACTATGCAACAATTTTGTAACCTGCATACTGTATTTACAAAAAAATATGACTAATTGAAAGCACTACTGGTAAACCCTGGGAAAACCACTGTTATTTGGATGCTGGTACAGAGCACATAGCAAAAAGTAGTAAGTTATACGAGAGGACAGTGTGTAATGCTTGCCAGCAAAAAATGTGGCACCAACAATCAGCGTAATGGAGCTTGAGTACATCCAAGGTGCAGAGCCTCCTCTTTCAGCCATTAGTCCAGCAATCTCCCAGAGTGGTGGCTGAAAGGGATTCAGTCCTGACATAAACACTACTAATTAACCTAAGCTAATTAAATGCCATCACACTCTCCAGATCCCAGAATGCCTCTCATAAATCTTTATTGTTTTAATAATTTATCAACTTTTGAGAGCTCAAAAGGCTGTAGACTACAAACATACAGATTATGTTATACATCTAAAACATGCCATATTTTACATGGCAGTACATTGTAAAATTAACAGATATTTTTATTTAAATCTGTAATTCAGTGTTTGTACTATGCTCAGTTGTCCATGTGGCAGAATAATATGTGAATAAGACAGCTTTGCCTGATGTTTCCTAATAGGTTTGTATCATTCAAACTTTCAAAATACAAAATAACAAATAAACCTTTTTACACTTTTACACTTACACAAATTTAAAATAATAATTTTACACATTTACAGAGCTGACAACTTTTACAAATCGATCTGTATTAATACAAAAGTAACGCAAAATAGGGAAATATGATTCAACGTATCGCATCTATGATGAGATGTACCATTGTATCGAAAAAAAGAAAAAAAGAAAACGTGATTGGTTAACCAGGCATTAAGGTGGTTGATTTCGGCAAATCAGCAGAGACCTTACTTAGACTCTGGGATTAGTTTTGGGACATGTGATAACTCAAGATGGCGATGGCAACAAGAAAGCACGAATTTTACTTTTATTAAAAAAAAGACAACTTTCACAGCTCACTGTACTTTTTGCAACAGTAACTTCAGTGTTGTACACTCGGGGATGTTTGTTATAAAATCGCATATAAGACGAAAAGCACAAACGAGTATCAACAAACACAAACGAGTATCAACAAACATTTTGCAGTACAGGACAACCTTAAGTTCATTAAAGTTAAATGCCTCATAGTTTCCTACATCATTGAGCATGACTGTCCCCTATTAGCATAAAGAACATTGTTCAAAATATATGTGAAACAAATAAATCTTTCAGCTGCAAATGAAAGAAAACCACATATATAACAAACGCAGTGGCACCAGAATGTATAGAAAAGTTGATCACTAGTCAGTTGATCAGACATGCTTTAGGACAAGCATTGTTCTTAGCCTTCTGGAGGACCTCATTATTGTAAAGAGAATCATGATCACAATGGGGGGTACAGTGTTACAGTGGAAAATTCACAGATGAGTTTTTGAAGAGGGCCAAGAGATGTAAATACGTGGATCTTAATTGCTGTAACAAGGAGCCTGAACTTGCAGACGAAGACCCCATGGACATGAACCGTACCTTGATACAGTAGTTGCTGAGACCAGTCGAACAAAGCTGGATAATTAGAAGGAGCATGGTGCAGTACAGGGTGTAATGGTGAAAGGTAATGTAAAATGTAAGTATTAGTATTTTGAATCAAATACTGGCAGCTACAAGAATCCAGTGGAGGTAGCAATGAAGTGTAGTGGGAGAACTTGGGAAGGTTAAAAGGTTGTGCAGCTACATTCTGGATCAGTTGCAATGAGGAGAAATCAACATGAGCAAGAAAGATTAGCCATACGGGAGGCAAAGTTCAAGTAACTGGTTATCTCAAGGTTGTGTGTGGTGCCCAAGCAAGACATCCAAAGAGAGATCCATGGAAACAACACAAGACTGTGATGTGAAGATGAATCAGCTGGGATGAAGACACATTCAATTTCTCTGGGGTGGAGTTTAGCTGATGAGCTACCATGCATGATGAGATGTCTGCTGAACATTCAGGCAGAAACAAAAGTATCTGATAGAGGAAACAAGGGGATAAGTTGAGTGTCACCCACATATCAGTGGTCTGAGAACCCATGTAAGGATATGACCTCACTGGAGATCAGAACAGGACAACGTAAAGGGATAGCAGTCGAGAGTTTCCATGGAGCAGATGTAGGTCCCTTCCATATCACCTGATATGACTGACCAAAATTTAATTCCACTGACTACAATTTACTGGCACCGTTGAATAGAAATATTTATACATCTGTCACTATAGAAGTGCAGCTGTCCCTCTGGGTTTTCAAATGCACTTATCTTAGCTCACTGGAACACAGAAATGTTGTTAAAGTTGAACAGCTGAGCTGGAGGGCTACCTTGGCATTACCCATAAATGATTTATTATTTAGAAACCTTCTGCTTCCCTTATGGCTTTACCATTTACTATTCTCAGTTTATGATAGATGGATTCTATAATTGTAAATACCTTGTAAAATAACTAGAAATAACTTTATTCCATATTCATCTGATACATATTAGATTATTTGTATAAGAGTAAGAAAAAAACACCTTGTGGCGAAGTAGCTTACTCTCACACTGAACAAATTGGAAAAACCCAACCTTTAACCTTTAATTTAATTTATTTAGAGAAAAACAAATACCTCTAAAAGGAATAATTATTTTCAACAACACATATGAGCCCCTACTGGCACCTCTGCATTAAATGCTTTGTACAACATCACTCACTCTCACTCATTTGCAAAACCACTGAAACCATCTAGGGAAAGGCTGAACCAAACACTGCACAAAGGCAGGGTACACCCATAAACAATCCGCCACACTCACACTCACATCTAGAGGGAATAATGAACAGCCAAGTAGCCAACTGTGCATGTTTTTGGTCTGTGGAAGGAAACCAGAGTGCCCGGAGGAAACACACAAGCAGGGGGAGAACATGCAAACTCCACATAAACGCCTCAAACCTAGGAATTTCTTGCTGTGATGCAGACGTGCAAACCACTACGCCACCTTGCTGCCCTTTTGAACAACCTCCCTTTGCCATGGCAAAAGTTAAAGCACTGATTATTTGCCTATAACATGTTATTAGGTTGGAGAATACAGAGCAGGGCCTCTGAGTCCACTGGGTTTTAAAGAATCTCTCCAGATTATCCAGTCTGATCCTACTCTTTCTCTTGTGTACTCTACTTTTCACCTTAGAAGACCTTACCCATGCAAGAGACTGAGATGGTCATGACAGAAGCGATGCTTCAGTGAGGTAAGTATTTTTGTTTTGATTTGGAAATATGTTTCGGGCCATTGTCCTGCTTGAAGGTCCCAGTTGAAGTTTCCTGTTGTAGGCAGCCAGATTTTGATCTAAAATGTCTAGTATAGTCTAGTATTTAATGGGTTCCACAATTCTATATACTCTAACAGGTTTTTCAAGGCCTTTTAAGGAAAAACAGCCACACAACATCACATAAGCCCCACCATATTACAGTTGGGATCAGGTTCTTTTCAATATAGCCCTTTTTCAATTTACATTAGACCCACCTTGAAGGTTTATTGACAAAAAGTTCTATTTTCTTAGTTCCAGGTGCTTATATTTGGGCTTAATTTAGAGAAAAGCCTCCATTCTAGTATACCATCCAGGTAATCTGTCGTCATGGAGTTAGCATCTGGTGGTGGTTTTGGTGAATTATTATTCCCAACATTTTACCATTTTCATGTAATTTGCCAACAGTGTTCCTGGGGATTTTTTATTTTTTATTTTGCCTCTCTTACCATCCTCCTCAGTGTATGTGGGGGCACATAATTAAGTAAACTTGGGTCGTCTTCCAAGTAATTTGTAACAGTTCCTGTTAATGTTCACTGTCTCATTAATGCTCTAACATTAGAAATAGGTATTTTCAGGTGAGTATCTATATTTTTTAAAACCATTTCCTGAGTTATAAAGGTCAGCACACCTGTCCATCATTTCATCTGTGTGTTCTTTTACCTTTCCCATGTTGATGGATTATTAAGGCAATTTGGCCTCTGTGTCACCACATATACTGCATGTACCCAAGTTAATCAGATAGTGAGGAATTACATCTTGAAAGTCTCTACACACTCCAAATAACTCAAAAGTGTGCAGTTTAAATGGAAAACATCCCTAATTTACACTGTGTTCACTATAACTATAATCATGGCACGTGTGTTTTTGGTGAAAGTAATTCTTTCTTGAATTTATTTAATAAATTAATTTAATTTAAAGGGTGGATTGTTTTCATTTGTCAGTAAAAGATGACGTGAATTTTTTAACCTTTTTTACCAACCTTTACAAGAGGTGCAAGTAATCATGGAGGACAGTCATTCATTCATTAATTTTCTAAGCCACCTAATCCTAATTAGGGTCTCGTGAAGGCTGGCACCCATCATGGAGGACAGTGTATATGAATATTTACGTAAATGACTTGTATAAAGTTCACTTACTATATGCTGGTATGTTGCATCACTCCACACATAGTTCTTACATTAAAACCAAGCAGTTCATTCTCTCATACAATGTGTTTTTGAAAATGCTTTGAAGGAAAGCTATTAACCTTGGGCAGAAGAATGGAAAAGAATAATTTAACCACTCTGCTAGCTTCATACTGTAATAAAGCACACTACATTATAAATTACACCGTCTTCCTTTTCTACACTACTGAATATGATAACTCACTAAAAGTATGTGTGTAATGGCTGATCCTCCATAGCAAGAAGTTCATTCCTTTTTCCATCATATGTAACACACACATTTCATAAATTTAAATATGTTTCACAAAATAAATTATAGCTCAGTAAGATGTCATCAAGGCTTTTTAGAACAATTAATCATCTACAGAAGCAGATGAGAGAACTCACAGTACATTTCATGGATTGGTTCTATACAGTACCTTCTAATTAGGTATACTCTGAAATAACTCTCCAATCACTGAATTTAGAAGTTTAAAAATGAGTTGAAGTCGGCACCATGGCATAATGGTTAGCATGTCCGCCTCAGAGCAAAAGAGGTCGTGGGTTACTGTGTAGAGTTTGTATGTTCTCCCCATTCTTGCATTGGTTTCCTCCAAGTAGGCTAACTGGGAGTTCCAATTTGCCCCTAGGGGTGAGTGAGAATAATTGTGTGTTTTGGCCCTGCGCTGGTCTGGAAACTCTTCAGGGGTTATTATAAGATTTATAGATTTATATATTTTAGCACTGTGTGCAATAGGGTGGTGTATAAGTAGTGTACACACTTTCATACTTTTTGAAAAGGCTTCAGTTTGGATTTAATTATTCATCCTGTTGCTTTAAAATAGTAATGCTGGGGGTTTGTTCCTTTTGGTTTGTACATGTGTTTTATTGCAAGCATATTTCATGGAGCAATATGGGCATCCGTTTTGTCTGTTAGGCCCAAATCAGTTTCCCTTCATTGACATTACTCTCTTACATTCAGCTACTCATCATTACTTTCTGTGCATGTACAGTTTCAGCATCTATTTGTATTATAGATTCTAGGACTGATTTTGGGGACACATTTATCCTTATCCATAGGGAGGCAGGAGCTGTAGGCATTCCAGAACTAGGGATTTTAGATGTCCCAGTATGTTGGACCATTCAGAGACCATGGAGATGGTTAGCCATATCAACTGTCAGAGTGGTACAAGGTAAAAAGGCTATCTCTATAGCCATATATCATATAACACTAGCCAATTTAAAAGAACAAAAGGTAAGTGCTGAGGATGCTGACTTTTTATCTCTCTGACTTTGAATCTGACACTAACTAAAGTGTTGAGAGAACATTGCTGACCCGTGCCAGTTTTTTCTGCAGCCAAGGTGAGAGTATGACATACACTGTCCTGGCTAGCTGTCTGTTTATAATTAGGTCTTGGCATTTTGTTGTTGTTGTTGTTTTATAAGTCATACATATACCTAAATGTATTGCAACTGAACATGAGTAAAGGCAATTGCACTGAGAAATTACAATTGTGGGTGTACACAATGTGTCAAAATCTTAGTGAAATTGTCTAACCAGAAATATTCTCAAGTAAAGGCAAAAACGGTTGATTACATGTAAATGAAATCAAGTATTCTTGAGTGTTAATGAAAAAGAAAATAAATAAAAATACTGACAGGCTCTCAATACACTGCTGAAAACATGCTGAATTGCTAGGTTTTACCAGGACAAAATCTCTTTGAATATGCATTATGTATATTAACTATACAGTACTTTTTAAATTCACATACATTATATAGTAGGTGGCATTGTGGTTAGCCTAGAGGTAGACGATTCTACTTCACATCCTGGGTTTAAATCCTGGGCCTGGCAAGAGCATTTCTGTATGAAGTTTGCATGTTTTCCCCACAGTCCAAAGACATACACATACAATTGGCTATTCTAAATTACCCCTAGGTATGAATGTTACAGTCTGGAGAGGAATGAGTGCTCTTTCCTAGCCCTTGAAATGCCAGATATGTAATACCCCAATGACCCCTTTGGTGGTTATGGCACAAGTAGTAGTAGTACATCATAGGCTGTTAAAAAACAAAAAACAAAACAAACAAAAAAACCCCCCACTAACTGTATTTAGCACATAAAACCACGTTCTCCAAATATTTGACTTACTAGGTTTTTGCTTGACAGTCAAGTAATAAAATTAAGTAAGCAAGTAAATTATATAGTAAATCTTTTAACTGCTAAATAAAGATGGTTTACTTGATTGTCTTGTCAAGACTTGATGTACTTGATTGAATGATTTGAACGCAAAGGAAAATAAAATGTGTAGAAGCCTGCTTGATTGACATATACAGTCACTGCCTAAATGAGACAGATGAAGAGACTGCCAAGATTTGTAAGAAGCACTTTGAATGTCTTAATAAAAGGTAAATAAGTCTTCATCCTCCACGAACTTTAAGCAGCATTTGAAATGGTCAACCCCAAGAGTCTCTGGTCCATCCTCAGGAGTTTTGGAATTTGTGGTTCAGCATAGCTGAAGCTCAATCCCAGCTGACTCCTCCCCACATTCGGTTCTTATAATCATCTTGGACAACTCTTTTTTCTGTCATTTGATCACTGCATGAAACTTCGGGGTTACCATGTCTTTCTCTTAAATTTCTCATAGCAGAACATTTTTTTTAAAGCCATGCTTTCCTAATCATTTTTATTTTTATTAAAATTGCCTGTATCCTGCTAAAGAATGTTAGACATTTCAATGTTTATAATGCTGAAATATATTACTAAAGGATTAAAATCATACCATCTGTGTATCTGGTTAATGTCTGTGAACTTAACTGTGCATTTAATATAACAGGGACATAGGCATATACAGTATGTATGCACTACAGTACTAACTGAATGTGTAGGCTCAAAGAAGGCGTTAGCTGAAGCCGAAGCACAGAGCTCACCTGACCTGTCTCTGTCATGATTAAAATAAATGTAAAATAAATCTAAATATAAACCAGAAACTCCTTGTTCTCTCTTGGGCACAAATGAGCAACATCCACCTCACCTTCTGCACATAAATGTACATTTTCTATCATATTATTTGGTTTCATTTAATCCTGCACAAAATGTATTGCACTCTCAGCAAATTGTAATAAACTGGAAAAAGAAGATGAAGGAAAACCTGCTAAGAATCTAAACACAGTAAATGAAAATCATTTACATTCATCACCATGTCTAATATACTCAATTCGGTATTTGGCTTGCACACATATTCAGAATACAATTATGCCTGTTGTCTGTTTTTGTAGCAGGCAAATGTTTTGAACGACACACCATATGTTGCACTTTTACAACACTGTGGAGGAGAGGAGCTTCTTCCTTGTCAGGTTTATGTCCCTTTCTAATAATAATGGACTAATCATTCATGACAGGTGCAATAAAGCAGCATGGTGCACTTCCTGTTCTAACCCTGAACTTATGAGGTTCAGAATTTTTCCACAGCAATACTGAAGTTTGGATGTAAAGCAACTGCAGCAACTGAAAACATAGTTATCAGATGGTCATCTAAGCACATTTATAAATGCAATATATGCAATGCAGAGGTCTTTATTAAATAAATTATATTGCATTACTATCTACAGTGTAGCAGTACAACCCTAGTAGGATTGGGATATGAGTGAGTGATGACAGTAAGTATACCACTAAACATACCTGAAATTGTTATAATTGTTTTTGTGAATGTAATTACCATTTTAATCGTATCTAATAACCAATTAATTGCATTTGAATTTCCACCACATAAAACCAGTGTGTCAGCCAAAACACTATTATAGACATCAGTTATGAATGAAAATGGAGTGAGAAACTGGACATGTGACCTCTAGGTAAATAAAATGTACCTAACTGTACTTGCTAATCTGTGAGCATGAGCATTAGTGAAGTAAATACCATCACACACAGACATGGCTAATCAATAGTAATGTGTCTGTATGAATACACTATATTTAGGGAAAAAAATAGGGCGTGTAAAAATTGTTGCAGCTTATTAAAGTAGAGAACTCTGTGCTTTTTTTTATGTACCAGTCACATTTAAAGCCTTTTGAGCAGCTTGTCTAAAACCAGCAGTTTAAAACTTAGCTGAGCCAAAAAAAAAAAGAAAAAAAAAAAAAAGGAAGGGTTTCCCTTGCTTCGCTGAATTTCACTCTCCGTCTGAAAGTTCAGCACAGATGTGTACTAGATTAACTGTGGCACCCCCCTAACCCCCCCATCAATTTTCCTACTCCCTATTTCATTCTCTCTTCTTCTCTCGGCTGCAGTACTGGCTACCAAACAGTAGTTACCAGGCAGGGTTAAATACTTTTAAGCTTCCAAACCAATTCAGCTGACTTTTATGTTGGAACAAGAGTAGAGAAGTCACCCATGGACTGATTTTTGTGTGTGTTGCCTTTAGCCCCTCAAGAATCTACTCTTATAGACTGAACTTGGGTAAGTTGGCTAAACTTTTGTTCTTGTTAGCCCTGTAAGGTTTTTTCTAAGTTACATCAGAGAAGAAGAAGAAGAAGAAGAAGAGGATGAAGTGTGCAGCATTGCAAAATTATATTTCCATGGATTTTGTCTTTTGGATATAATAGAACAAACTTATTATTCTTGAATAATATTCTGGTTATCATTCATTTATATTCTTTATATTTATTTATATCATTCTCCATATCTAGTCTGAAAGCTTTCTTTATAGACAACTGGAATCTTATTCTGATGTGGCACTTGAATAGTTACAAGTGTAAGACACACAGTCCCAATCCATCATGTAAAATAGCTATAAGATGTGTACAAAGCGTAAGACAGTACATTACTTACAGTAAGCAGGTCCGTGGACCTTAAAAGTCTTCCAGAAATGGACAGAACAATAGATTTTTGGGTAGTATATGCTAAAGTTATATTTGTGTATTAATTAAACAAAAGACAGAGAACAACTGTCAGAAATGGCTATACTGTTCACGATGAGTGTAAAGTCTGATGGTTTCAGAATGTAAGATGGACAAATAGTTCAACAAGACAATAAGTGTTGGCAGTTATAAATGAAAATGATAAAGTACAAGGTAGTACTTAATGATTTAAAATGTCACATCCAAAGAAGGAAAAAATAAATAATCAGTTAATTTTTGAACACTATTAGGCCGTTTTGTAATGTGTGGTTATATAGTGCTTTGTGTCCTTTTCTTCATGGGGCAAGACATCTTTTGCACCCAGCTGTATCCTTGGCATTTAGTATGGAACATGTAGATTAGGTTTCCTTTCATCATTCCAGGAAAGAGGTTGTGGCACAATTTTCTATGAATACTTGAGGATAATAATGGCATTCTATTTGCATGGGTTTGTGTCTTATGAACCACTTTATTTAAATGATTTGGCATTTATTTCCTTAAATAGCACAATGCACTGGCAGAATAAGCTGAATCTAAGGAAATGTAAAGGTCAGAAGCAGACATCTTTTTGTGCCCTCAGTTAAATACCTTATTTTCTTTGCTATTATACAAGAATTGTGAAGCTTCCCAAAGAGTTATGATTCAGCAGAGACTGAACAGTAAAGTACATCTAGATAAGTTTTGCCACTGTGTGTTGCAAAATGAGTTAATATGAGCAAGTGTGTGTGTAACATACTCACTTTGGAATACATACATATATTTACCAGTACATTTTAGCAATGATGGGTAACATATTGGCTAAATTAAACATACCCACTTATTTTGCCAAACCGCTTAATCCTATTAGGGTTGTGGGGAGGCTGGAGCCTACCTCAGGCAACACTGGGCAAAAGTGGGATACACCATGAACAGCTCGCCAGACAAATGCAGAGCCAAAACGCGCACAGCCATTCACACTCACACTTAGGGACAATTTGAAACATTCTATTAGCCTAATGTGCAGCGTGAGGAAACCAGAGTACCTGGAAGAAACCACGATAGGAACACAACCATGGGGAGAACATGCAAACTCCAGAAACCCATCGCCGAGCCTGGAACTCGAACCCAGGCCCTTCTTGCTGTGAAGCAAGCACGCTAACTATTTCTCCACCATGCAACCTCAATTAAATGTAAAAAAATAAAATAAAAATGTATTTCTCATAACATCTTACATGTTTGCACTAATTTGGTTTTGCTTAAAATGCATTACTGTCTCACTATTTCATATTAAAGTAAGATGCAAGGATCATCAAATCAAACTATGGAGTTTTAATGAAACTATGCATGTTTTTTTTGTTTATTTATTTTATTTTTTAAATGAGAGATTTCATTATATAACTGAAATCTTTACAATCAGATAATATGCTCATTAGAGATCAAGTCAGTCTGCTGTTTCACTAATATGATCTGCCTCTTTTAAACATTTATATCAGCAGATATAAACAACCAGTTGCTTTGGTAGCTGTGGGAATCTGTAGGGTTTTGTATAGGAGATGTTCACAAAATTAACTGATGTCACATTCCCTGATAATTAGAAACAAAACATAAAACACAGCTCATGCAACTTTTTATATGTGCAATTGTAGAGTCCTGATTTTAAATACTTTCTTATAACATGTGCAACATCTAGTGTACAAAAGTGATTCCACTATAACCTAAAGCTGCAGTAAGAACTTTATATGCATCATCGCCATGTCTGGATAGAGCTTTCAGTGATTGCTCTGGACTGTTCTTTTTCTGGGGCTCAGTGATAGTATGGAATAGAGAGTAGCCATCCATCCATCCACTTATCCATTAGAGTCACGTCGGAAACTGGAGTCAATCCCAGCAGACCGCAAGTGTAAGGCAGGGTACACCTTGAACATATCGCCAAGTCTATGACAGGTCTAACACAGAAGGTGCCGATTTCTTCAATAGTAACTTCCGAATCCATGGCAATGTAAAACAATGTAACAATGTTCCAGCAGCTTCTAGTTAATCACAGGCACTGTACCTTGGTGGTTCCTGGATTGCTCCTGGGAAGCTGGACTAATTTCTTCTCAGCTGAAAGACACTGTTTGGATCTTCTTACAGATTTTGGCAAAGAAGCTACACCTCTCAATAACCTTTACCAGTGTACAACTGGTTGCTCCTAATGTGTCTAATGCTGAAGCTGAGCAAATTGTTGATATCCCTCTAAATATTAAACCTAGTAAACTTACACATCACAAACGTAATGAAGTACTAAAAAGAACAAAAATAAAAAAGTGGCACGACTAGATAGCATACCTCTTGAAAAGTGGAAAACATGTGCCTTCGATTATACTCTCCTTAGACTTTGCAACTCTGTCTATATTAAAAGAGAAATTCAACGATGGACAGAAGGCTGCACATTCCGTTATCCAAAAAAGGGGGACTTAGGCTTGGCAAAGAATTATAGAGGAATTACACTCACCTCAATTACAATGAAAATCTACAATCTACAACCAGGAGTAGAGTAGATCTTATGTAAAAATCAAAATGGCTTCAGAAAGAAGAGATCAACAACTGGGGTCACATTGAGGGTGCCAAAGCCAAAAAGATGTAGACATAGACTATGCAGATGACCTAGCTCTCACTGCTACCATCACAAATGCCTCGTCTCTTCTACACCATCTGGAAAATGCTGCCAAAGATGTCGGGCTGTATGTCAATGCCCTTAAAACTGAGCATATAAATTTCAACCAGCAAGACTCAATTCAGACATCATCAGGAGAAGAGATCAAGGCTGTAGAAAACTTTGCGTATCTTGGAAGCGAAATCAACTTGACTGAACGTGACATGAAAGCTTGCATAGCTAAAGCATGGGCAGTCTTGAATAAAATGCAAGTAGTCGGGAAATCAGATCTATCAGACAACCTGAAACGCAACTTCTTTTGAGCTACTATGGAGTCTATCTTGATGTATGGTGCAATAACATGGACTCTGACTATGACCCTTGAATCTAAACTTGACAGTACGTACACTTGAATAAGAGCTGCCCTAAATTTATCTTGAAGACAGCATCCCACTAAATTACAACTTTATGGGTCCATCCCTCATATCTCAACGATTTTACGCGAGCGCAGAATGTGCTTTGCTGGACACTGTTCTAGAGCAAAGCAAGAACTCCTCAGCAATATCTTGCTCTGGGTTCCTCGACATGAAAAAAGCCAAGTTGGCTGCCCAGTCACCACCACTTTGTAGAGATGCTGGATGTCTGCCTGAAGATCTACCTACCTTGATGCAAGACCGGGTGGTGTGATAGGATACATGTCCGAGCTAGCTTGTCCAGATAATGAATGTACAATTGTTTGAATGAATGATAGTGGGATTTTTCAGATGTTTAGAAATGGCTTGAGTAAATATTCAATCCTCTGTTTTAAAATTTCACTGAGCTACTTGGACTTTCCGATGGTCAATCTAATGAGTGCTGTCAAATAAATTGACAGTTTTGGCCCACAGAAGCTACCAGCTGTTGTCAATCATGATCACTGCCAAAAAATCAAGTTACAAGACATTTTGGAACTTTCAGCATCACTGAAATAATAATCTGCTTGTATGAAGTGCACATGTGTATTATCTTTTAAGTTTTGCTGACACAGTAAAAGAACAGTTCCAAAAAATAATTGAAAGCCTCACTTTGGCATGGCATTCATGTCCTTGATGAGTGCATTTCACCTTTTTCTGTTGGTTTTTTACAGGACAAGACTAAGAATTCTGACACTGGTATGAAAGTGTGTTGCTGACTTTTACTTTTCCTCACTCACAGACAGCTATCACATTTCAGACAAGCTACCATATGCTGATAAATTGTAAGGCATTCAAGAGTAGACAGGTCATTCATGAAGGAGTGTGTAACACAAGCTGATATAGGATATGAAGTGATTAAGATGAAATGGTAATGAAGAGGTTCCTCTTAAAGTCGTACCACAATGCTTCACATGAACCTACTACTCTGCACCAAAACATTATTTGTGGTACGAGGCTGGGCTGAAAGTTCATAGACTGACTAAAAAGGACCAATACATCTCACTGTCATGATGAGAGCTTATACCAAGGGGATCCAAGGGCTACAACACATATGGAAGAAGTGTGTAGACTGCAGGGGGAGACTATCTTGAAAAATAAACCACACACACACACACACACACACACACACACACACACACACACACACACACACGTAGAATAACAGGCGAAGTAATTTATCAGTCATCTTACCTACCAATACCAATACAAAGTCTTGAGCATACTGACATGTAAGCCACAAAATGTGAAACATCATTCTTGTGGTGTTAACAGCTTAACGTCACTACAGAAAAAGTCTAAGACAAAAACATGGATCAGGGCTTTGTATGTAGGATTCACAGAGGCATTAAACTGTTTTCCTTAAATCCTGGGGGATTTAAGGGGGGAGGGGACTTTCTTTGTTAAACCAAGGAAATTGACTTTTTGTTAAAAGATTACCTGAATAGTTCTCCTGAGGCCGCTTTCATGGTGTCTTTCCTCAAATGTATTCATATACTTTGGTGTCCATGCTCAATGCACATAAAATCAGTGAAACTCACTATTTTAGCAGTGAACACTGAATGCAGCACTGACCTCTTACAGCACCATCATAAAACTATAATCTAGGTGGTTTAGGGTCTTTGTGGAGCCTCAAAACAAAACTGTAATTTATTCATTCACTATATATTTTTTCTGAGTTCAGGTCTTGGCAAAAATACCTTTTTATTTAGCAATTGTTGACAAGATTGAAAAGCTCTTACATCTCTCAGCTATCGTGTTCTAATTTAAACTCCTTGCAGGTTTAAAAGGTCACCACAGTAAAATAATTCTCTTTTCTAGTCCGGAATGGAGCAGCACTGGACACTGTGTGCATTGCTATTCATAGCAACACTGATACGAGGTCACTGCCAAAGTGGTGATGGAGGGGACTGGGGATCAGGCAATATGCCAGAGCTTTTGTTCAGCACTACCTCCACTCCTATTCCAAACACAGTCTATAATGATCCAGCCAACCCTGGGTACACAGACTGGACCAAGCCACTTTTTCATGTCATTCCAGACAGTAAAGCTGATGGCTGCTCAGTCAATTTTCACACCAGCCTGGCTATGTCCAGGCGATTACAAGCGGCCAAGGAGGAGATGGCTTATCTGAAAGCTCTCCAGCATGGGAATCAGGCAGTGATGGAGAACCTGATCCAATTTGTTGGTGCAGAAATGGGGGATCAAAGCTATCAAGAGATTATTCAAGAAAATATTGTTGGAATAAAGGAAAATCATGCAAGCTGTGTGGATGTGCTAAAAAAGGCAGCTGAGGAGTTGGAGAAACAGCTTGAAGGAACTGACCTTGCTGGAATGCAGAAGTAAGTAGAAATGGTTTAATAATTATAAGCTACTAGTGCTATGTGTACATGGTTGGGTTCTTAAAACTCCAAATATAAGCAGAAGAATCCAGCCACAGTATAACAGAGCAAGTACTACATTCTTAAACAGCTTGCTGTTGATGAAAGGTTTAAAATACTCCCACAGTTGTGGCCGAATACTTGCTTCTTGGGGGAAAAGACCTGAATTTAATTTATATTTCATTTATAGCAACAAGTTTCAGGGAAAGATAAAGTTAACCATTTAATTGGCAAGAACATAAAACAGTTCATTACTTAAAATGGTTCAGTTAACTTTATTTGTTCAGAATTTTTTTGTTTATACAGTTTGTATCATGCAGGATATGTAAGCATTTGTTTTTCTGAATCCGTTTTACATTTACTATGAATGACCATAGTGAAAGAGTTACAGTTTGATAACCTGTCGAGTTTCTAGTGTGAAAACAGCCACACCCTGCTATTACTTCTCCCATATATGGCATAACTCTACATATGTATTAACTTACATGTACAATAGCAAGAGCCTTAGACCAGCTTGTGCAAATTTGCCTTGTCTCTGGCTTTTCCATCATCTGCATTAACAGTTGGAAGGAATGTGGGTTTAGCCCTTTGCAGGCCTCTAAATTTAAAGCTATTTCCGACCCTCTGTGCTTGCTTTCCCTTTTTAAACATACTTATAAACTCTGAGACCTCTGCTTTGTGTGTTTTTTAATTAGAATCAGTGAAGACTCTTTGACGTTTGACAGAATGCTGCGTGACACAAAAAACATTGCCAACCAACTGGAGAATTTTTCACGGCCCCTTCATATACAGATAACGGAGCAAATGAGGAAGAGTTTGAAGCTAAAAAGGACATAAACTCCACAAAAGAAAGACTGTCATTTTTGTGGAACATAGTTTTAAATGGCATGAATTCAAAAGGCATTAATTATTTTCAATGGTGTAATAATTAAAGTCACTTAATTATGCTCTAGATAAACTTTGTGCACAAATTTGTGAATAAAAATGGTGTTTAAAACAAATATACAAAAATGATTTTCTTGGTGCTAGGGTACAGATGGAGAGTGGAGACAGCATGGGCCCCTCAGTCAGTGCAGATACATGTGTGCTGGGAGAAGAAAAAGAGAAATGACAATGAGGTCATAGAAAAAAAATGGAGCCTCATCTGGCAGCCAAAGCAGAAAGAGTTCTTGTTATCACTATTGTCTAATTCCTCTCTATTAATCATAATGAAACACTGTGTAAAGTATGATTTATGTTGGCCAGCTGTAAATGGGCTGTGTGCAGAATGTTCATTATGTGTATTATCAGAGGATAAAAGTGCTTGGATACCCTATGCATATTTCAGTGCATATTTGTATATGATTTTGGACATTATTTTGCTAATTTAACCATATTATAGAATATGGAAAGAATAAAGTACTGATTTAAGCACAGTTGTCACTTTTTATACATAAAGTACAGTATGAAATTATAATTAGTAAAATGTATGTATTTATTTATTTATTTTTCAGTGTAATCCCTGAAACTTCCAGAAGCTGTTGTCAGTTTCAGACACCTCTTTTTTCTTAAACGCATACTTTTTTAAAAAAAATTCCTGAGTGGTTACTATATAATTTATACTATAAATTAAATTATGAGCTGTAAAGTCAGTTACTGAGCAGAGTTTAAGCATTAGAGAAACACTTGTTACACTCATCATAACGTCTTGCAAGCCACAGCAACTTATAGATTCTACACAAATATACAAAATAATCATTCAGGTCAACAGATTCATTTTTATACCTGTTTTCATAATCGATAGCTTCTCTGGTGAAAATATCATAGAAATCAGAAGAAAAACTCATGTTTCTTAAGTTCTGCCTCCTTTATCTCTCACAAACTGTACTTTCACACTCAATCAGCCTCATTGTGTTCTAGCAGAGCTAACTGAAATTGCACCTCGTTCGAATTTAAAGATTTTGGTTATACACAACTTGTTTGCATGGCAATCTAACCCTGGACTTGTCTACTTATAAATCATTAAAGGAATTTCCATTCTGGCTGGACAAGTGACTGAACAAAGGACAGATTACTAACTATCTTAATTGGACAGGTGCCGGAGGACCCTGGCGACTGGGGACCATCAGCAAAAATAAGTTGGATTACACTGGATGAAAGGATGGATGGATGGATGGATGGATGGAAAATAGGTGGATGAATGAACAGATTGATTACTTTATTTATCCCTTACAGAAATTTGCACACTACAGCAGCACAGAGAGTGTTAAATATACTAAGTAAAATCATCATCATTATTATCATCATCATTAATAGTCAAACCAGGCATTTACTGCCTGTTTTGTCCTGTAGGCAGCTGAAAGCAGCTTCGGAACTGTGATAATAGAAAATTAAAGGTGAGCACAGTAAATCACGGTGACCTTTCCACACTGTGGGGCTCAACATGAGAAACAATTTTATGCTTATCAGTGTAGCTTTTTGAACCAGCTAGAATTAATCACAGACAAACATGCCCAAACAGTCCTGTCCTTGTTTGCCACTGGTGTAATAACAAGGAGCATAAAAATTCAGTTTGTCTTTGATTTTGCTACTGTCTCCTCCCATGATGTTGTTGGGTTGCTTTCATTGCCTATAGGAGATAGCCCTAACCTTCTCTTTCACCTTTTATGTATCATGCTGACAAGAAGCTTCAGAATTTCAAGTTTAAAAATTCTATTACATTGGTATCCTCCCCTTTTCCTCATCCTCCCCACCCGATACAATATGTTCAGTGTGTCTGCCCTCTAGCTGTGATATGGTGCTGTGGGACTATAAGGTTTAAATCAGATCATGCTTCAAATTAGAGAAATGGTAAGTACGCTTTGTTGAGCTTTTACACCGAGCCTAGTGGCTCATCAGGCCAGTGTACGGTGGGGGTCCAACAGGGATTTGAATCCATGACCTCCTGATCATGAGCCCAGCACCCTAACCACTATGCCACCTGCCCCACAAATTAGAGAAATGCATGACTCGAAATTCAGTCTTCATCTCTGACCATGTCTAACATCCCAGACCAACACATCAGTTATATTTGTATTTATTTTATACGTATATTTCCCTTTTACTCCATTTTTAAATGTACTTTTTGGCACTAATAAATTATAAACTTTTTCTAATAGATATAAACAATTGTTTGCTTTTCAATTCCAGGCATCACCTTTGTTTTATAGCCTATAAAGTGTTACACTTCTCAAATTCTCAAGTGCACCTTAAAGTCTGATTTCTGACAAATGAAAGGGTTAAAATTCTGTTATATACCACTGATCACAGTAAATTAGGGATTTAAAACACTCTGATTGTCCTAAGAGTTTAATATGTTTTCCTTCTTCCTTCTTCCATCCAGAGACTATACCCCCTCTCTATTTCTATCTCTCTCTCTCTCTCTCTCT
>JAOUQZ010000033.1:2625432-2643620 GCA_028564935.1 Neosilurus hyrtlii | reverse complement strand
TCACAACATTCTCTTGCTTTTGCATTTTGATCCCATCTCTTGCGGTTTATCCTTTACTGCCTCTACTTCGTAAAATCTGTTTCGTTATGCTGCGCCTTATGCTGATTATTATTTGTGAGTATATTCTGTACCAAAATGTTTTGATCTTGCCATTAGATAAAAGTAAGTGTTTAGGGACCCTTTTATACTAACACTCTTGGACTTTGTTCTTGCACAATCACCGTAAAGCTTGTTATAAACTGGGGAGACTTTTCCACATTTAGACAGACAGGAAGGGACATGAGTTGTCTGACAACACTGAAAGAGAACTCAACATTAAAAAATTAATGCCTCTGCTTCGTGGATTTTATCACCAAATCTATCCTTGCACCTATTGCATCTGAATAAACCATTATTCTGATGTAAAAACCATTACCAATAAAGTTAGCATTTTTTTACCTGTCAACCATATAATATTCTGCAGCATGCACTCAGGCCATTAGGAGCTAGTTCTTTGTAGTAAAGAGTTTAAATATTTCAGCAGACTGACAGTCTGGTAGATGACTGTGCATACAGGAAGCACATTCATGTCAGTGGGGAAAAAGATAAAAACCTACACACACCTATGCAAGGTTTTGGACATGCATTATGCTACAGACATCAGGTACAGAACCCATAATTTCATACCGTATGGTTTCATGTACCTTTAGAGAGTAGGGAGACAAAAGCAGCCAGGGCAGTGTACCATCATTGCAGAATCTTGCATGACGTGTGGCTTGATCTACGCCTTACATAGGTCCATATCACTAGATGAATCTTTCCACTTGATCTCAGCAAGATTTCCAGTGGAGTAATGCTGGTAAGTCTCCTGGCTTCAGTGCATGTAGAATATTTTATGACTTAATACTACTTGCCAGATAAATGTTAAGTAAAAAGACAGATGCTAAGTATGTTTTTTTTAAAGTTTACATTGAAGAAAAATTGGTAAAAGGATATTTTAAAAGCAGTCAGATAAGTGGTTTGATTTGGAGTTATAAATTTTCATGTGCAAATGAGTGGAAATTGTGAGTTTTTGTCAAATAAAGTGAATTCCAATAAACAGGATGTTTTGATCATTCTGTTTTCAAAAATCTTACTGAGCCCATCCTTGATGAAGATCATAAATCTCACTTGATAATGAGATGCTGCTCTCCGTTCAGAGGTTGATTTATTTAATGTCCTGTAATCAATAAGCTAGTCCATCCCCAGGGAGCTTGGTGCTAGACTGAGCTAATCACACTACACTACACAAGAGCTACTCCAGCCATGCCGACCGGCTGGCCTCTCACATTTAGTGCAGTCCCTCAGGGCTCAACAGTAAGATATGTGCAGCTTGGAATTAAGGCTTGAGTTTGGCCACTCAGTTGCTTTGCCCAAAAAGATCTTTCTGCTAAATTAAGAAAGTTGTCAGTCATGGGAAAGTGGGAAAGATGTGCCAGGTATAATAATGTAACATGGGGATTGCAGAAATGTGACCCCTTTAAAAAATATAAAAGCGGTGGTTGCTAAGTATATTCTGTACTTCCCAAACCACATTAATACTTGTCAGTCTCTGGCCAGTATTAAAATATCATACTAATGACAACAGGCGGCATATTGGCGTAGTGGTCAGTACGTCTGCCTCACAGCAAGAAGGTCCTGGGTTTGAGGCCCAGGCCGGGAAAGGGCGTAATTGAGTGAAGTTTGCATGTTCTCCCTGTGCTTGTGTGGGTTTCATCAGTTTACTCTGGTTTCCCCCAATAGTCCAAGCACATCCACATTAGGCTAACTGGCTGCTCCAAATCGCCCCCATGAGTGAGTAGAAAAAGCTGTGGGTGTGCGTTGGCCCTGCAATGGATTGGCGAACTGTTCATGGTGTTCCCTGCTTTTGTCCAGAGTTATGCCGGAGATACAATATGTACCAACCCCCCTCGGACCCTATTAGGTTTAAGCGGCTTGGCCAATTAAAGAATGTTAATGACAACGGATATTAGAATGTGTCTTTACTACTGTGTCTTTTTTAATGGGGGCAGGGGGAAGGGGTTTATACAGGACACAGGAGCTTAGGGCAATGGTATGTGTAATTGTGGGTGATTGCTGATGTATTCAAATTGCAAATAATGCAAACTCTGGACATCTCCTTTAATCCTTTAACGCTCTGTTATCCTCATGAATTTAATTAAGCTATTTCAATTTTTGCTTCATTACAAATATTTGTATTACACAGGGGAAAGCTCACGAACATTTTATAATCAGGTATAGATATAATATAATCAATATAATCAATCAGGATAGTTTCTTTAAACCTTTTCCACAATATGTATGTAACAAAATGAGAATATGACATTGATCTGTTAAAATGACATAGAAGTGACACTGATTTTATGTTGTTTCAAAGGTGCGCACCACTGATCTAATCTCTCTTAACACCAACTGACTTCCTCGGTGACTGATGTCAGTGGTGCATGTCTGTGTTAAATTCTCATTAAGCCTTTGCTTTCACACATACCACGCATCAGCTGATGTGAGATTCAATTTTGTGAATAAACCTGGAGCATTAAAAAAAGAAAGTATTAAGCTCTGTCTCTGACACAAGTCTTTATTTTATTGGCAGTGTCCTGTTATGAGAAGACTCACTCACATGCTGAGGATGAACTCTTCAGGAAGCTTTTTGTTGGATACAACAAGTGGTCACGCCCTGTGCAAAACACCTCAGATGTGGTTATCATTAAGTTTGGCTTGTCCATCGCCCAGCTCATTGATGTGGTAACTATCAATGCAAAAAAAAGAAAAATAATTAATTTTTTCAAACCAAAAATAAATAAATAGACAATTAAATAAATAACATAATGATAATAATAATAATAATAATAATAATAATGTATACAGAGAGCCACATTAAAAATAAATAAATAACTAAATAATGTAGCTGTTTTGTATTTCTATTGTTTTTACCTCTATATTTGTTATATGATTTGTAATTTATAAATATATTTACATTTTTTTTCTTAAATGAGTGTTTTGTCGGCTTGTTGTTCAGACATGTTGACTTATAGACTACATGATAAATCTTATAGCGAATGAAATACAGGCTTCACTTTATGAAGAGCCAATTGAACAGGTCCTTCACACTCCATTGTGAGCTGTTTCTGAAAACACATTGTAGAGTACATTGTATTGCTGTGTCATAGTGTGTGACATCAACAGTTCACCTCGCAGCAAGAAAGTCCTGGGTTTGGAGAGAGTGAATTTGCACGTTCTCCCTGTGCTTATGTGGGTTTCCTCTGGATACTTCAGTTTCCTCCCACAGTCCAAAAACATAAACTTTGGGCTAATTGGCTGTTCCAGATTGCCCCTAGTGTGACTGTGAATGGTTGTGTGCGTTGGCCTTGCAGTGGCTTGGCAAGCTGTTCAGGGTGTTCTCCACCTTCATACAGAGTCTGCTCCAGCCCCCTGTTATTCTAGTAGGATTAAGCGGTTTGGCAAATGGATAAATATTTGTATGACATTGGTTAGTGTGATATGTAGTCTGATATTGATTAGTTTGAATAAGGACGTGCTTGATTGACAGTCCCTTGTTAACACAAGGACAAGATAATACTGAAATATATAAACAGGATAGATTTTTGTTTAAAAATTTAATTTAGGTTTTATTTGTATAGCGCTTTTTACAATTGACATTGTTGCATAGCAGCTTTACATAGTAAAAGTAATTTAAAAAGGAACTTAAACATTTTTCTACAATCCCTTCACATCCCTGATGAGCAAGCCCATGGCGACAGTGGCAAGGAAAAACTCCCCCAGTTTTCTTTAGAGGAAGAATCCTTGAGAGGAACCAGGTTAAAAAGGAAAACCCATCCTCATTTGCGTGAAACCATAAAATAAAAACCATATAAGCGAAACTTCATTACAGTCCAACATAAAAATAAATAATTGAAGCAAAAGAGATTATATAACCAGCAGTGAAAAGTCATGTTCACAATCTCTGAGTGCACATCTCACATTCAGGTCCATATGGATCTTTATCAGAAGGAGCAAGGGGCTTCCAAGATGGGAACTCCAGTCAGCATCAGCACACCAGAACAGACCACAGGACTCAGAAAGCAGAAGGATCAGGAGGATCAGGATCACCAGCATCCCAGAAGCAGCATGTGTATCTCAGCAAAAACACAGAGAAAGAGAAAGAGAGAGAGACAGACTGACAGACAGAGAGAGAGAGAGAGATGTGTTGTTACGTATGCTCATAACAGTGTAATGGTAAAAGAAGAGCTTATTATTGCTGGGTGCAAGCAGGGACTCCAGCATGATATGGCAGCATAACCAAAAAGAGAGAAATCAGAAGGAAGGCAGGAATGAGGGCACCCTGTAACACTGGGCAATCAGCCACTTCACTGTCAACGGACCTAGGTAAACATGTAGAGTTAGGGAGCGACAGCATCCCAACATCTCAGTTTACCAGAACTCTCTATGCCTGTGAACCCCCAGATCTGCTCCTTTACTTAATAAAAGGCTATTAACAAAATGCTCAACTAAACAAGTAAGTTTGTCTACTTGTACTAAACTGTGTCTGAGTCCCAACTTGAAGGTTATTCTATAACTGTGGGGTTTTGTAAGAAAAGCTCTGCCCCCTGCAGTAGTCCTCAGTATTTGAGGTATCACTAAGCAGCCTGCACCTTTTGATCTAAGGGTCTGCTGGATCATAAACAACAAGAAGTTCGAAAAGATAATGTGGTACAAGTCTATTAAGTGCTTTATAGGTTAAAATTTATATTCGATTCAAATTTAATTGGGAGTCAGTGCAGTGTAGATAATATGGGGGTGATATGCTCGTGTCTTCTGGTTCTAGTAAGAACTCTTGCTGCTGCATTCCGGACTAACTGGAGCTTGTTTATGCACCTATTAGAACATCCATACCGTAACGTATTACAGTAATCTAATCTCAAGGTAACAAAAGCATGAACAAGTTTCACTTTGGCAGACCTGCACCATCAAAGAAATATGACAGAATGTTAAAAGGCTTCTTCACTTTTGAACCGGACTGAGTTTGTAATCAAATAACATATTGATACTGATTTTATGGCAGTAGAGTTGCTTTCATATTTACTAACAGGTTGTGCAGCGAGGCTTCAGAGTGGTAATTGTTATATATTTTTTCTCTATTGCAAAGGATCCCAATGCATGTTTTACACAATATTTCCCATTATTTATACCAGCCGTTCCTCTCAAATGACCCTTCTGGTAGTCAGACAGCTCTACTGTGCAGTAGTCAGCAGAGATTTTGAATTATATATTGGGTTTGTGTATTCCAACTTTTGATATTGCATTTGGCCAAGATCGCTTGTTATGGAACTGAACTTGTGTTTAGTCCAAGTTCAGTTAAAGACTGTAAAGCGAAATGAAAACCTATATTTCTTTGATGTGCAGCCATTTAATCTGTGACTGACACACTGTAAATTATAATTTTATGAAGGCAGTAACATCAGCTTGCCCGGAAACCACATTAGCACCTTTAACCTGATAGTCCTGATGACTCAGATGTTCCCTGAAATCAGTCTATCAGGATATTACACTTCAGATGCTGCTACTAAAGCAAACCCAGCTTCCTGTCTCATACTCTCCCACCCACCCTCTCTCTCTCTTTCTCTCTCTCTCTCTCCCACTTCTCTTCTGTAGGATGAGAAAAATCAGATGATGACAA
The DNA here is from genome assembly GCA_028564935.1 of Neosilurus hyrtlii. NCBI lineage: Eukaryota > Metazoa > Chordata > Actinopteri > Siluriformes > Plotosidae > Neosilurus > Neosilurus hyrtlii. The sequence goes on along the minus strand of JAOUQZ010000033.1, from coordinate 2,637,925 downwards.
CCAATGTCTGGTTGAAACAGGTGAGCCAAAAATCTATTTGGAGCACTTTGAATATTTCATTTTAAAATTCAAAAGCATGCCTCCAAAATGCTATTAACAAGTTAAGGTTTATAGAGTAAATGCTACTGTTAGAATTGCAGATTGGAATGGGAGTTATGTTAATGTTATGAATGAGGTATTCTGTTAAAGATGCACACTATCCAAGCCCATAAGGAAAGTTTCAGCTTTGATCAACTGATAGCTTTGATGAAACTATAGCAGAACAATATCTACCCTGTTCAGAGAAAATGAAAGGTTACATCTACTGTAAACTTTACTGTTTTTTACAGGAGTGGAATGACTATAAATTGCGTTGGAAACCCTCTGATTATGATAACGTGACATCCATCAGGGTGCCATCTGAGCTCATCTGGGTTCCAGACATTGTGCTGTACAACAAGTGAGTGATAATAAACTGAAAAGTTATTGGCAAACAATTTGTTTAGCACTACATTCATTCATTTACTTATTTGTCAAACTGCTTAATCCTACTAGCATCACAGGGAGGCTGAAGCAGTGGATTACACTCTGAACAACTCACTAGTTCATTGCAGAGCCAACACACAAACACACACACACACAAACACATTTCCACACTCACATTTAGTGGCTAACAACACCCTTGCTAATCTAGGGACTCAAACCCAGAACATTTTTGGTGTGGTACGGATGTGCTAACCACTACGCCATTGTGCTGCCCATATATATATATATATATATATATATATATATATATATATATATATATATATATATATATATGTACACCTCTGTGTCCCCCCCGGGAGAGCTGGAGGAAGTGTCTGGGGAGAGGGACGCCGGGACTGCTTCACTGCTTAGGCTGCGGCCCCGTGACCCAAGCGGAAGAAGATGATGATGATGATGATGATGATGATTGAGATATATATATATATATATATATATAAATGAAAAATATCTATCACAAGGTTTTATTATAGGATAAAGTTGATTAGAAGAATTTTACATTGCTTTGTAATGATCCTCTAAATGGCCAAGGGAATCCAAATCATGTGAGCCCAATGTATAACAGAGTCACTGATTTTTACATTAGTTCATCACTGTAATTGTAAGCACATTGGGATGAGAGTGATGGATAATTAAAGCATCGTGTAGGTAAAATGCTGAGTTGGCTTTTACTAAGGAAGGTGAAATGAGGTTATTTGCTCTGTTAAGTGTAATACGATAAGGTATTTAATATGCTCGTATTTAAAATTACATTAAAAATTATATAAACGCCACCACCCAGTGCTCTTTAGTGGTATTACAATTTCAGTGTATAGACATATAGATACATAGAAAAGGTACAGTTACAAAATGAAATTAAATATTTGTGAGCTGCTTTATTCTCTCTGTCCACTGTGAATTTTATTTTAATTGGTTCTGCATTGATTGTTCTAAAATATCAATTCTTCAACACAAAGTTTATGTTTTCTTTTCAGTGCAGATGGGGAGTTTGCTGTTACCCACATGACCAAAGCTCACCTTTTCTATACTGGCAAAGTACGGTGGGTTCCACCTGCCATCTACAAAAGCTCCTGCAGCATTGATGTCACCTTTTTCCCCTTCGACCAGCAAAATTGCAAAATGAAGTTTGGCTCATGGACATATGACAAGGCCAAGATCGACTTGGAGCGCTTAGAGACCACCGTAGACCTCAAAGACTACTGGGAAAGCGGTGAATGGGCCATCGTCAATGCTGTGGGAACGTACAATACCAAGAAGTATGACTGCTGTCATGAGATCTACCCAGATATCACATACTTTTTCATCATCCGACGCCTTCCTCTCTTCTATACCATCAACCTGATCATTCCATGTCTGCTGATCTCCTGCCTGACAGTGCTGGTCTTCTACCTGCCATCAGACTGTGGTGAGAAGATCACACTGTGCATTTCTGTTCTCCTCTCACTTACCGTCTTCCTGTTGCTCATCACAGAGATTATCCCGTCCACATCACTGGTCATACCGCTCATTGGCGAGTACCTACTCTTCACCATGATCTTTGTCACATTGTCCATTATCATCACCGTGTTTGTGCTGAACGTGCATCATCGCTCACCAGGCACCCATAAGATGCCAAGTTGGGTGCATACCATCTTCCTTGACATCATCCCACGTTGGCTTTTCATGCGCAGGCCGGCTCCATATGGACGCCGTCGGCAGAGGTTGCTGCTCCTGAAAAGTCAAAGGTCACGAGGACTTCAAACTCCTGTTGGGTCATGTCTGAGCACTTCCGCCAGCTGGTTCCGGGAAGTGGCTGGGGATGAGGAAGCACACACGCAATGCTTTTATGAAGATCTAGAGCTGGGCATGCTGTCTTCTAATCTCTCACTCTCCTTCCGCCCACCTTCTCCTCGACCACCTGGCTCCACCCCAACTCCTTCTCCTCCATTCCTGCCTTTTCCTTCATCACTGCCTCTAAAACACGGACTTCCTATAAGACATGATACAGTCCTGGGTAGCAGGCATCCAGGGGGTAGAGTGAACCATACAATACAACAATCAGACAATGAGCAATTCTTTTTGTCTCCCAGCATCATGCAAGCTCTGGAGGGAGTTCATTTTATAGCAGATCATCTGAGAGCACAAGATGCCGACTTCAGTGTGAGTAAAAAATTATTATTAATTATTAATAATATCACAAATATTGAACAGTTACTTATTTATTTGCTTAAGTATGTCTACAAAGGTATTCAATAATTTAAAATTACAATCATGATTATGAAATACTGAAATCTCATTTAGTTTGGCTTCTTTCAGTGAACTTCTGCTGGGAGGATGCTAATATTTTTGGTTATATTTTGACATTTTTATTTTACACCAGAATTAAAATATGCTTGTTTTCAGCATATATCTGAACCAGAAGTACAGGCTTAGCATTTTAACATCTACATACTCACTCACTCATTTATTCGCTACAACACAATCTTACTAGGGCCACCTGGAGGCAGGAGCCTATCTCAGCCAATACTGGGTGAAGGTGGGGTAGACCCTCACTGGGCCAACACACACAAAACCATTCACACTCACATCCACACCTAGGGGCAATTTGGAACAGCCAGTTAGCCTAATGTGCATGTCTTTGGACTGTGGGAGGAAATCGGAGTACCTGGAGGAAACCCACACAAGCACAGGGAGAAAGTGCAAACTTTACAGAGAAGCATCCAAGCCTGGACCCGAACCCAGGACCTTCTTGCTGAAAGCCGGAATGCTAACTATTACGCCACCATTCCACCACATGTACTGTAGCTGCTCTATAAGGTGGCAAAGGCTCTGGCCTACTGGAACGAAGGTCAGGGTTCAAGCCCCAGTACCACCAAACTGCGACTGTCGGGACCTAGAGCCTCAGTTGCTAAGTTGTATAAAAATTATAAATGTAAGTAGCACTGGATAAGGGCCTCTGCCAAATGCTGTAAATGTAAATGTACTCTCAAAAGTGAAACCAGAGAATGCCGTCCTGCCTACTAGTGATGCATGGGTCACTGTTTTAAATAAGTACACCAACCCATTATGAGAGTCACAAAAATAGGATTTAATCGACAACAAAACCCAATCTGACCTACTAACCAGCTTTTACCATCAACTTTAGCCTGTATACAATAGCACCAATATTTTTTCCTAATTTTCTTACAAGAATAATAAATCAATTGAAAGGCACAGTCTATTGTATCGTAGCCAAACTCTTATATAAGAAATAAAGTGATGAGAACTTTAACGTTGCCTTTCATTGAACTCTCTGGTCTTTACATGCAGGTCAAAGAGGATTGGAAGTATGTTGCCATGGTAATTGATCGGATCTTCCTGTGGATGTTCATCATCGTTTGTCTGTTGGGTACCATTGGCCTGTTCCTTCCTCCATGGCTGGCTGGCATGATCTAGAGCCACTTTCATAAACTTGAAGACATGCAGTATATGTGCTGTGGACAGACAGTGAGCAAGTATGGCACATAGATGAATAATATTGAAACTGCAAAAAAAAAAAAAAAAAAAAGGAAAAGAAATTGAATGAAGAGCAAGAAATTCATCATGGAACAGAATGTCTATCAGCACTGTGCAAGAGGAAATTTATCTTCGAATGTAAAGCCTTGCAGTGGATACTGATGAAAAATGGTGCCACCTTCAAAAAAAAAAAAAAAAAAAACTTCTGCATGAATGCAAGCAGGGGTGTTAATTTTGCATCTACTGTTTCTTTTCTTTCTTTCTTTTTTAATGATTGGATTAACTTCTGATTCAGGGAGATTTAATGGATGTGACACCTAAGAACAGATGGTAAATGAAAAAGATTGCGTGAGATGTTCTCTTCACACATCAAACTGGGTCTGATGGCCAGATCTGTGAAAAGGTTATTAAATAAAAATAAATTGATTAAAAAAAGCTAAGAATTGCATATTGGCCTGTTTATACAATAATCCACCCACACAATTTACTTAACTTATTTATAGTTCAGCTACTGTATACTTCCCATTCAAGGTGTGTCCAAGTCTTGTGCTCACACCCCATAACACCTCGTCTGCATGAAGTAACTTGATTTTCCAATCATTTCGAACTGACATTTATAAGCATTTTTTTGAGGCAAGTTATTCATTTTATTAATTTTTCACTTAAAAAGTGCCCTTATTATTGGCAACCCTGGAAATTATATTGAACACAATGTAACTGAGGTATGTTACAAATCTGAGGTGACAGAGAGGCCAAATCCCCCTTGTCATTCATTGTCATGGGAAAAATAAGAAACTATTAAACTATATATATAGTATATATAAAATATCGCTTAAAACTTTTGCCCAATTTGCTTTAATACACTGGCTTGCCAAAAAAAGTTAAACACTCTAATATTTCCTTGGAGTGCATTTAGCTTTGACCTCAGCATGTAATCTCAATTGCATTGTGCTCCAGTTGGTCAGATCGAGGCACAGCAACATTGATGTGGAAATAAAAAAGTCAGTTGATGACCTGAATGTACTGAATGAGCAGGTTATCACATCAATTGACCTTTTTTCCCCTGATGACACGGATATAAAACGTGGACTCAAATAATGAAAGAGTGGTTCAGGGAGCATGAGGAATCATTTTCATATATGTATTAACACCCCAGAGTCCTGACCTTAACCCTATTGAAAGTTTCTGAGATGTGCTGGAGAAGACTTTGTGGAGTGGTTAAATTTTTCTCTCATCAATTCAAGACGTCAGTGAAAAATTAACCCGACACTGAATGGAAATACATGTTATGTTGCTTAAGTTTGTTGAAACAATGGTATGACGATTACGTGCTGTAAGCAAGGTTAAATGAGGAACAACAACATATTCATGTGTGCAATGGGCAGTGTATAATCAGGAAGGTTTTCTGGTAGACACTAATTGTACTAGTGATATCCATTTGTCTTGGAGTGAGTGGGAGTTTTTCAGAGGTTAAATGTTCCGTAGACCAAGAATTTGTAAGTTACATATAAAACAACATATCAATGCCTACGCATTCACCCACACAAATCTTAAGAGAATGCATGCTGCATGAACACAAATTTAAATGTGACTGGAAAAGAATTGCCTTTTGGCTCTTTGCATCAATATTTATCTGCAGGAAGATATCCCATGGTGCTGCTAAAATTGGTTCTGCTAGTTTTAGCTGTTGTAAGGTGAATAGGAGCTACTCAGCTGAACACAGAGGTAGACATGTCTCTCTTTTGTTGTCTGGAAAAAGAAAAATTGATGGCGTGGTCAATTAAGATATTAAAACCCATTATATTCTTAATTCACAGTAAGCAGAAGTATATTTACTTAATACAGTAGAGCTTTTGTGATACATAACATTCACCCATTTTGGCAAACAATTATTTTTATACTTTTGTCCAAAAAATTTTATGAGAAAACCTAAACTGTGGGGCAGTGGTGCCTCGGTGGTAGGGTGATAGCTTAATGATCTGAAGGTCGGGGGTTCAAACCCCACTATCACCAAGTTGTCACTGCTGTCCCTCTAACTGCAGCTAACTGGATTATCAAAGGCCGGCCATGTCTCTCACTGTCTGTGGTGAGAGACATGTAAAAGAACCATTACTGTCCTTCATAAAGGGTAGGCTATTGGGTTGCCATCAGCGTCTGTCTGTCCTGCGATGGCATCTGTCTGTCCTGCGATGTATTCTGCCCTCGCCCCGAGTCGGCTGGGTGCCATCCTCCCCCCGACCCTAATTAGGATCAAGCGGTTCAGAAAGTTAATAAATGAATGAATGAATGAACTTTAACTGCAGAAACATCACAAAAAGTATTATTTGATTTGCTTATCAAACAAAATGTTTACTTTGTATCATTTGATTTTTTTCATGAAAACTTACATAAACTATTCATTAAGTTTTACTAATTAGAGTACATAATAAACTTAGAATCTCAGATGTTTTATAACAATATTATTATTTTAGAATTTTAACAGCTGTATAAGTCCAACAGGCACAGCTGGAAAAATACTTTTCAATTTCTAATAATATAGTAATGCCATAAAAGATAAAGTGTTAGTTATATTTTATTAGCATTTTTATTAGCACACAGTTTGTTGCAGAAATGTACACAGACTCAAGAGTACAACACTGAGACAACACAGTTATGATATCTGATACAACATTTGGTTCTAAATACTGCATTTGTCCATCACATATCCTGTACAGACTTGAGAAGGAGTATGAATGCAGATAGTTTATTTTGCTGTAAGTATGTCCGCTGAGTATCTATTTATATAATCAATGAAGAAATGTCATGACCACTGTAGTTCTTTTAGTATGTGCACTGATAGTAGTACAGAAAAGCACTAACACTCCATTAAAAGCATTTGATTGATCAGCAGCTGGCAGCTCAACACATATAAGCTGGAAGGAATGTATAACTTCACTGCTCTCTAAGTATAATTAATATTTAATATCAGGTCCAATCTTCATTCAAGAAACAACACCTGAAAAAGAGTACTAAACTTTATAACCACCAAGTTATGTATTCTGTTCCTGGAAATGGTACCTATAAAATCCATTCAAGGGTCATAAACACAATGTAGATCTTTGTTCTGCCTCTTAGGCTACATTTAATTTCTGTACCTTTAAGACCAATACAGTACCCTTTTTGACAGCCTAAAAGTACGGACAAATTAAACCAAGCTCTTCCTATCTCAATAGGTCTCTAGTCTGCATCAGAGAAATCTGCTTCCTCAGGTTTTGGCTTGGCAAGGTTTGCGCGTACCCTTGCCTGGTCCACTGCATCTAGCAGGTTCTTGGCATCCATAGCCAGCGTGTGTGCTGCTGCCAGCATCTGCTTCTTGCACTCTTCCTTCAGAGAGGTAATAGCATTTTGTTGGGCCAGCCGCATCTTAGCGATCAGCTCCACCATGTCCTTATTCAGCAGCTTCTGTGTGCCCTCTATCTAGGAGCACCGAGAGACACAACGTGAACCCACTGATAGCGCATGGACACTTTCCTAATCACTTTTTTATCACCTGGGCTCCTCACTTTTCTTGCTGTAACTGGAAAATGTTTAGCTTTAAGGGTAGTTTTACAGTACACAGAGATAAGTGTGGAGCAAAAAAAAAAATGCTTAGGATATTAAACTAGGAAAAGACTTCGAACCAGAGAAAAGAAATTGCCTTCAAGGCAGTTCTGGGAAATAGTTACCTCTGTCCTTATAGCTCCTTGAAGAGATGGAAGAATATCATCAACGCTGGAAATTAAATCCCTCAATGACATTCCAACAGACTGTTTAAAGGAACAGATGTATGTCATAAAATATTACAAAAAGCTCAAAACACACACAAAAAAACATGATATCTGGATAAATAGTATATTTTCTTTAAATAACAATTCCAACATTATCATACAATGGTTTAACTCCCAGAGGGTTACCTTGACTGAGGAAATGTACTCAGTGGATGGTGTTGTGTTTACATCATTTTTCAACTGTACTACCACTTTAACCAGATTCATGACAGACTGGTAAACCTTGTCTTCAGAGCGATCTAGCTCTGCTGTAGGGGCAGGCTGGAAGAGAAAGAAGGTAATCATTCTCAACAGCACATTTTAAATGCTGATCAGTCACCCATAATATTATAGCACTCAAGTGTCTCTGACTGAACTCTGACTGAACCTGCAAAGTAGACTCACTTGAACGATTATACAGATTATATGTATGTTCTGAATGATCATGGAAAGGGTATGTGAGTGTGTGTGTGTGTGGATGTGTACAGTATGCTGTTACCTGCACAGATATTCTTGGGGGCTTTTCAGGAGGCTTTTGAAGTGTACCTATAATGCCAATTTAAAAAAGAAAAGTCACTGGATCGTGAACATCATGTGCATTTAAATACTTTGGACAAGAGATTGAGAATACTGAATCAAGGGCTTACCGTTATCAGGGTGAGGGTCTGCTTCCTAACAGGGAACAGAAAGAATGTTAAATAATTACTCACTCATTTGCCAAACAGCTTAATCCCACTAGGGTTTCGGGGAGTCTGGAGCCTATCTCAGTCCACACTTGGTAAAGGAGGGGTACTCCCAAAACAACTCACCAGACCATTGCAGGGCCAACACACAAAACCACTTACACTCACACTCAAGGGTAATTTGCCAATTAAATAATCAAGCAAATAAATCAAAGGTTTATTTATTTACTGTATGGCTTAGTAGTATGCCTAAAATCAGCTCAATAATGTTCAATGTCCCATGTATCTGAATACATGTACAGTATATTTTGAACAAAAAAAATTTATTAATAAATGAAATATAAAAAATTATATCATATTATATATAGCAATTAGAATATATATTAACAAGTGTATGTTCCATTTCGAGGCAGCGTGGCCCATTGGTAGGGTGCTGGAGTACTGTTTCGAAGGTTGGGGGTTCAAGCCCCACTATCACCGAGTTGTCATTGTTGTCTCCCAAGTGCTGCTAACTGGGTTAGTAAAAGGCCAGCCATGTCTCTCACTGTCTGTGGTGAGAGGCATGTAAAATAACCATTGCTGTCATTCGTAAAGAGTAGGCCATTGGGTTGTCGTCAGCATGTTTCTGCCCTGCAATAGCCTGGCTACTCTGTACTCTGCCCGAGCCCAGAGTTGTCTGAGATGGGCGCCAGCCTCCCCGTGACCCTAATTGGGATTTAGCAGTTCAGAAAATGAATAATGAATGTTCAGCAATATACATAAAGCCTGAGGCAAATAATTATTTTAGAATTTAGAACTACACAGGAACTAAAACAAGGGGCCAGTGATCCATCATGTGCTCCATCACAGTGGTCAACCATGCTTCATTACAGCATCCTTTGTAACTCATTTATTAATATATACTATACAGGAACATAAAAAAAAAAAAAATCATAGTTATTTTTATATTTTTTAATCATGACAATGGTAATGCATTACATTACCATTGCAGTAAATTTTAAAACTGTGATGGCGGCATATTGTTATATTGAGTAATTTTTTCCCAATGTTTTAATTCAAGCATTATCCCAAGTTTCGGAAGTGAATAAGTTCCATTATCCTGAAATAGTAAACCAATCAGATTGCACCATTCCCATGTAGTGTATACTGAAAGTAACATATTAAATAGACTGGACAAATTATTAGTAATGGCGATGGAAAACTATTTTACCAGCTTTAAACCATGTTCAACCCCCAAGAACTCCCCAGTATTCTGCATAAAATATGATCTAGTGCAGGGGTTGTTAGCAGGAAAACTATGCTCCAGATACAAATCCAGCAACATTTTTCAGGGTACTAAACAAAGATATATGAAAAACGCCATAGTTCAAATTTTTGTACATTTCTTTACATGAGCCAGGCGTCTGTAGAATCCTCTGTAGTTTCATTCATGTACACTGAAAGGTCTTAATATCTGATTCTGAAACCTTTTTATTTTGTGAAGCATTTTTTTTGTGCGCTTTTGTTCACGGTTACACAGAGGCTTAGAAGTTTTCAAAATTTTACAGCATATAAAGATCCAGATCTTTTAAAGGATTGCATGTATAAAAACGTGTGCAAACTCATTGCACACGCAAAAAACTGATTTACTAATAGTGCGCACTAAGGATTGCGTCTTGAAGAGGTGCAAAATAGCGTGTCTGCATTCAGTTAGTACGTTTTCCGCAATGAATATGCAACATGGCGCGTTTACACGCAATTGTGCGTGTGATGGGAGGAAAAAATGTAAATATATTATTTTAGCACATGCAATGCGATTTACCAAACCTGAAACCAATTTTGCCAGTACTGCAAAATCATATAATGAAGATATACATATACATATAAAAAAGGTTTTTTTTGTTGTGGATTTGACTTGAAAGACAGTAAAATGTTGCCACAGGAGGTACATTCATGCTTCATTTATTAAATAAATATCTTTTCAAAAAAAATGTGTTACTTTCATTTGCCAACGTTTTATTATACACAAATTTTTCTTTTGTTCTGCTTCTAATGTCTTGAAGTCTTCTTTTCTCTCCTATCCACTGTTCGCAGTGATTTACCAACAGCATTTACTCTTTCAGATTTTCTCCCATATAGCGCTCCTTTGTGTGATCGTCAGATTTCTTTGCTGTAGATCATTTAAGTGTTAATTAGCTTCATCTACCAACACTACGAATTCTGTAGGGTCGAATTTCATTTTGCACTCCAAACTCCCCATGGTGCACAACATGAACTCGCAAAATCCTCATTAATGGGATTTAAATGGGCGTATCTCCAATACGTTTGCACTAGTTGTCATTTACGCAATCACTCTTAGTAAATCATCCGCAAACCGTGGTCCCACCCCACACGCATAATTCTACATTGCGCAGGCAAATTAGTACACACAAATTGGGATCATGGTACATCTGGCCCTATATCTTCCACTAGAAGGAATACTACACTGCTCTTTACGTTCAGGAATAATACATATACCATCAAACCACCTACCGTCTCAAGAGCTGTGTACTCATTTTTTTTAGGGTCCTTAAAAAGAGCAAAACACAAAAATCAATCATCCTTCTGTATATGTATCATAAGTACTCAAAAAGAATCACGGTAACCTAAAATTGAAGTTATATATTTTATGAATAGCTCTACAGTACAATTTGAAGGGAATAGATCTTCATTCATACCAGAAGCTTCTCCTCTTCCTCCAGCCACTGCTTGTCCTCCACCATCTCATCTTTCTGTTTCTTCAAGGTCTCCTGCATCCGCTCCTTTTCTAAATGCCACAGACGCTGTGCATCCTTCATACTGGAGGGCCCTGCACTGAACTCCCCCTCCTTGGCCACGTAAATAGAACAGAGGAATGTCCATTCCAAAGTAATTTCAAGGACACACAATCAGTTTAAATGAAGACCTTGCCGGCACATTTATTTTACACTCACACAGCTACACTGTAAATGTCAATAAAATGTTACAATAAGCTGAAAAGCAGGCTTACTCCCAGACTGCGGCGTCGGTTAGGAATGCTGGGAATCATGAGATGGGTAGTGGAGTCTACAGGAGACTGATAATTCGGACTAGCGAGATCCGGTGAACTGGCACACAACGCTTCATTTACCTGCGAAAGAATATACAGTGTACTAGATGAAAGTTCCACACACAAAGACTGTCTGAAATTTAAATACAAATGAATAAATATTGAATAAATGTATGCCCATAATACCTGAATGTGCAGACCAATGCTGAGGGTATTCCCAAAACGACCAGGGTTCAGCCTTGTTGGCTGCAGACACACAGAGACACAGAGCTATTAATGCAGGGAGGAACATAAGGCTTATGTGTGAATAAACTGCAAACTGGAGTAAAATCACAAGGAGGTCCTTTGGTACCTTTGGAGGTGGTTCACCAATGTGGAACTTGGGCTCTAGAAACCTGGTGGCTCTCCGTCGTTCTCTCTCCATCTCTGCTTCAAGGTCCTTCTCCATTTTGTGCACATCACTGGACCATTCAGAAAGTTTACCATTTTACTGCCAAACCAAATTCACTTGCTTGAAAATTTTGTTTATAAAAATATGTTTAGGAACAATTCCTGAGGCTATAAGTGAGAGATAGAAAATATGTTACTTGATTTTGCAGACAAGTTCGGTGAAACTGGGTCTCTCATTGGGGTCGTAGCTCCAGCAGCGGGTCATGAGGGAGTACAACGCAGGAGGGCACTGCTCTGGCTTAGGTAGCCTGATGCCCATCTCTAACTGATTAATCACTTGACGGTTCTCTAGCCAGAAGAAAGGCTGCTGCCCTCGACTCAGTATCTCCCACATGCAGACAGCTACATATAAGCAGCACAAAAGAAGGCGAAATTATTTTTCGCTGAGTAAGCTGGAAGTAGCAAAATCCAGACCAACAGTGCACTAATTCAATTAGTACAGAATTAATGGATAACCTAATCAGCAAAGCACTTCACTCTAAGTTTCTTTGATAAGACCTAAATTCATGGACTGGCCATAGAGGGATCAG
>JAOUQZ010000033.1:2604777-2625332 GCA_028564935.1 Neosilurus hyrtlii | reverse complement strand
ATTTCTAGTAGGTAGTACTGCCTGTCAAAGAGTCCATGATTATAATTCAGAGGAGTCAGTTCACTGGCTAAGGTCCCCTAAGGCAGGCCACTCTAATGTTATTTAAGCCCACAAGGAGCACTGTCCATTATCTCAATATATCAAAGAGAATTTCCAAATTCGTTGACTACTCAAGTTCAAGGGTAATGGTGATATTAAATCAAAGGACGTTTAGTCTGTGTTTATACCCAGAGGCACAGGTGATCAAATGTCTACACTTGCCTTTGGAGCACTCAATAATAAGGCTTATCAATAAATTAGCCAGCTGTTACATTGAAATGTTGGTTACCTCCACCAAAAATAGAGTTTGTGGTTCTATCTCTCAATGTGACTGTGAACAAAATCCTGACCAATCCAATGTACGGATTTTCACTAGACTTGGTGGGGACACAACCCCATCCAAATCCATGTGGTTCCACCTGATTGTGGAATTTCTAGGTCAGAACAAGGTCAAAAAGTGTTAGAGATAAAGCACTTATAATTCAAAATGAGGGCTTATAGACATGCTGTTACAAAGGAACACAAACAGGAAACCATATATGAACTTTCAACTGAGAGAATTACCTTTGACTTTGAGTGTCTTTGAAAATTTAAACCCCAGTCATCTCATTTTTCTCAATTTTAGAGAGTGTACCTGCTGCAAAGCCAAAGGTCCAGGCAGGGGATCATAAAAGTCTAATTCTAACCAATAACGCCTAGCCCCATTGATTTTTATAATTTATTTGCAATTTTATCTGTTAGACATTTCACTTTTCAAGAGCCCTCATGTCCCTTTGTACTGTAGATTCCCAAATATGATTGAAATAGTTAAATGTGTGCCTGGATAACACTGTTCTAACTCACATTTCAATACGCATACACTTCATTTTTCAATGAAATAATCTCATGGCCATGATGGGTGGTGACCTGTGCAAATTTCATAGTCAGTAGCACAACGTAGTCTCTGTATGTACACTAAACTAAATGCCCAAACGTTCAAATCCCTTAACTCACTGTAAGAGGAAAACCTTACTAAGTATAACATGAGACATCTTACCAAACATCCACACATCACTGGCTGTGGTGAACCGACGGAAGTTAATGGACTCAGGGGCCATCCATTTAATTGGCAATCGGGTAACAGAGGCTGAAAAAATTTAAGAAAGATAAAAATAACTTTTTCTTTGTAGAAGAAAGGTTTAAGTTATTTACCAAATTTGTTTTTACTAGCAAAGCTGCTTTGTGATAATGTCAATTTTAAAAAGCGATATATAAATAAAACTGAATATAATTGAATTTAATAAAGTTGTTTCAAATTAAAACACAGGTTTCATAGATGTTTTCATTTCTAGATTAGGTCTGTTACGTCATACCTCTAATATTATACTATAAACGATGCCTACATTCAGCTACTGAATACATGTTCAGTGTTTAAAAATGATAAGAAATGCTGTCACACGTTGTGAAGTAACTGAAGGAGAGCTTCCAATAAGAAGTCAAATCTCAAATTAAAAACCCATCTGTGCATTACCTTTCTTGCGCCAGGTCTTTTAGATCACTTTAATACTGTTATATTCTATTGTATTAAAATATATAGTACCAATTTGGGCATTTAAATACTGGTGAGTCATTAAAGAGCAAATGTTTGGCATGGATCCTTAAATGAGGCTTCATAAATGTACAACACCTTGCAGGGTTATATAACCACAGAATTATTTTTAATAGGGGGACCAAAGTTGACTGCCTGGAAGAAATACTGGGGACCATTCCAATTTCTACCAGATTTAACCAAGTTAAAGTTTCTTACACCCTAAATATGTGCTCAAAACCCTTCGTTACACATCATGGCTGTGCAGAGTGTTTCAGAAGAGGTATTCACAAAGGGTTAGTATCAGTGAAGGCTTTTGCTTCAAATAAGCAGTTATGACCTGATTCAAGAATAGTAATCTTAGCAATGCCTATATTTAAAAAGAAATGAACTCCAAACTTAATTTAATCTTGCATGTATAGTTTAGGTTTACTCTTGTTTCTCTTATCTCTATTAAAACACGTGCTGTTTCATGAACCTTTTTTCTTGTATACAATAAAAATGAGGTTGTAATGCAAAAAGTAGCAAAAAGCATGTGATTATGCTGCGTTTTCATGTATGTAAACAAAGCACGTATGATTTGCATTTGTGAAAGTTTTACTTTATTCAGAACTTCACTAGTTTATATCTGATCTGTAAGTTTAATATCTGTATACTGTTATTATTGCCATTAACTCACCTTATATGAATTGATGAATTCAACTCCAATTATCGCAATTTCACACATTCGTAAGATTGAAGCAACAGTCTATTCAAACTGGCTAATGCAAACTTTCAAATGGATTTGAGCAGAATGCAACAGAAAATGTCGTAAAAACTACCTGATAAAGAAAATATGCAAATAATCATGTGTAACATGAGAGTTTGGAAGGTTTGCCTTTCATTTCACTTTGAGACTTGTCTGAGAGTGCAATAACAACAACAACAACAACAAGAACAATAATAATAATAATAATAACAACAACAACAATAATAATAACCTGTACTCACTGCAGCACTTTTGAAAGCTGAATGCAAAAATAACAAAGGGAAACTCACAATCACTTTCAGTGATTTTCAGTGGCTTTTTTTCCCACAGCTAAGGTCTGTGTTAAAATTATTGCAGGACAACAGATTGCACAAGAACTTCCTTAACAAGCAGCTTAGCAAATATTAACATACGCTTTCAGACCTTTCAAATATCATCACAACAGCATCCTTGGCTTATTTTGTTTTTGCTATTCATTTACTGCTGCCAATGCTGTCTACCCTGCATGTGCAAAGTAAACACTCACTTCCAGAGAGGTTTCCAAACTCAGGCATGATGAAATGTTTAAGAATTAAAATGCACCTGACACTGATATTCATTTTACTAAGGCTGTAGCTCATTACCCAGACTGTACTTGAGACCACCTACTAATTATGCAAATGGTTGACCTTAGAGCTGTGAAAGGGCTCAGAGATAAACAGGAAATACAAATCAGTATTTAAGATATAAATGTAAAAATAATGACAGGTTAATAGTGAAGGCCAATAAAGAAAAATATACAGAAAAATACAAAAATTAGGGTCATGAAAAAATGTATGTTGTTTCAATCATGAGCTGAGATTAAGTTTATAGTGAATCAATCACTGATGAATGTTTTTATTAATGACTGCGTTTTTGGAGATTGAAAGTGTACATGAAGATTTCATTGTGAAATTACCATGTGCATGCAACATTTTGACATAAAAAAAGACCTGTTAGCAAGGACTAAAGTGTACCAACAATAAAAAGTGCCACAAATGTGTCATAGTTCATTCTTGGTTGTGGCATACAAAGTGACAGTTTCAGAATGCACAAGGCCATACTTAAAATAAAAGGCAGGGGAATAAATTAATTAATATGATTATGCAGTAATTCCATCCTGGTAATTGATGCCACAGTACATGGCTATTGAGCTTGGCATCATTAATATTCTTGGTGGAGGGTGGCTGACTAAGAGAGAGCAGCTGCAAGCTTTGAAAGGCCCAGTGCTTTTATGTGTCAACAAATCAGCCAAGGCTTACCTTTGTAATATTCCTCATTCTCTATGTATCTGGAAAGGCCAAAGTCACCAAGCTTCACACACTCTGGTGAGGCGACAAGCACATTTCTCACTGCAATATCTCTGTTACACATACAGAAGATAGTGGACATATGTTTTATTTTAAAAATGCAGTGAAAGGGCAGCGATTCATTGACTCAGATAAACCATACCTGTGGACCATGTTCTTTCCCTGTAAGTAAACCAGAGCTTTGCAAATCTGTACACTGAACAGGACTAGTGTGACGTTGGTCAACGTGTCCTGGTTTTTGATCAAGTAGTCGCCAAGCTGAAAGCAAGAAAAATTATTTAGCTCTAGATGCAATGCCTTAAACATAAAATATTTTAAACAGTCTTCCTCCTGCTGCAGCATAGCAGTCACATGACTAAGAATTAAAGTGTATTGCGGTGGGGTAAATTCATAAAATAGTGTGTCCAATTAAAGTGTAATAAGTTCACATAATTTTGGGAGGATACACAGTAGTAGGCAGTATTGGTACCGACAACCTGAAATATTAACAACATTTATGAGCACGGGAAACTAAATACTTTTATGGCAACTCCATCAAAAAAAAATTAAATCACAGGTCAGAAGTAAGAGAAAATACAGCTTATGCTATGAAACCAGATGTGCTCTTTGTTTTCTCCTGCCATTAGGCCAAGCATGCACCGTGTGTTGTTTTAAGTCAGATTTTGACAAATTCTGACATGTGTGACTCCTTTTCAGACACTTTTATTATTATTATTTTTGTGCATAGTGTTTCACTGTGCAGGGTAAGAAGAGGGGATTTATCTCGATTTCTGTTATGCCCCTCATGAGCAAGTTGAGCAAGTTGCTGAAGCAAAGCCATAAACCTTATACCTTAAAATCTGCATTATGTCCTCACTGTACCTGCATGAAAACACTGTGAGTGTCATAGGGAGGAAATATGTCCTTTTAGAACCTGCCAAGCTGTTAGCTGTGAAATAGCCACAGAGTTCCAGGTTCAGGGGTCTGGTATGTTTACTTTACATGTATAGTACGAGTATATAGTTCACATGTATAATTACTTATTTTAGCATAAACTACATAAACCTACAGGCCACAGAAAATTCACTAGCACATTCACTAAAAAGTCCATGCTTTGAAAACGACACTTTTGAATTACATACGTAGCTCTGATGTATGAGGGATTTGATGCATAATTAAGGTATGTACCATGTTAAACTTTCATATTACGATCCTTTTAAAAAATGTATGAAGTACTCCTAATATTTCTATATAGCCATTTTTTTATAGTTGAACAATAATCATTAAATTAAAAAAGCACATAAGATATCTCAATCCATCTGGACTGCTTATAAGTATTTTAAAATAATTTTAATATATAAGTATATATGGAGTTCTTGGATGGTGAGGAACATTTTTATTATTTGTATACAAACTCTGTATAACTCTTTGCAACTTACCTCACCGTGCTGGTAGAGCTCCATAACAATCCATATAGGATCTTCCTCTATGATGCCTATCAGACTCACTATATGCGGGTGGTCCAACTTTTTCATAAGTGCTAAGATTATCAGATAAGCCAGAAAGACAAATGAGTTCAGTATCAGAACAAAAAACTACATATTCAAAGCTGTTCATGGTTGAGATTTGAGAAGAGATGCTTTGGATAATTTATTTTAGTTATTTTTATTCTCTTATAGGGTATAAATAGAAAACATTTCATTATTACCTGCTTCACTTATGAACTGATCCATGATATCAGGTGAGCATTCTTTACACGTCTTTACAGCCACTTTGATCTTCTCACTATTCTGATTAGATACACAGGCTTTCAACTCATATGTTATATAACATATATAATTATAGTAGAATTGTTAGGATAATAATTCAAAAGGCACAAAGATCAAGAAGCCAGTTTATAATATTTAACACAGTCACCTCTTTAATGTAAACTCCTTCATAAACCTCTCCAAAAAACCCTGAGCCCAAAATATGTCCCAAGACAATGGATTTCCGAGAGATTCCGTATTTCACTACTAAACACAAAAATCAATAGTCCACATGTGTCTTTAAAAATGCAAAAATGGGTGACAGGAGTACTGTGTCAATAAAAGCCAAGCACTCAAATATACACCAAAATAAAACATTTTACGTACCAGGTGGTGGAGGGTTTTCATCCAAAATTTCACAGTATATATCAGAATCTGGAAAATGTGCAAACTAAAATCAAAAGGCTGTTACAAAACCAAAGTTAGTGAATTCAAAGTTGATTTCTTATGTCCAATATCTGGAAAAGTACAAATCATGGTACTTACTCCTATTGTGTCGTTCAGTCTCTTTCGCCGGTGCAGGCAACACTAACCTGAAGAACAATGAGAGAATAAACGTAGCTCAATCTGTAGCACTCTGTAATATTGTCCAGTATATTATAAATATTATAAACAGCAACTGCGTTAAGACAAATGCCTCAAGAAAATGATATTCAGTGTTGCTTACCCTGAGGGGATTTCAGGCAGGGCAACGGTACCTAAAACAATCGAGAGTTTAAATAGCTACTTCTTATAACCTATGACTTTATCATGTTCTATTATGAGAGTCATTCATTAATATTTAGCATTAAATAAGATGGTGACTCTTGCTATTAGTTTGAGATACAGTATTGTGTAAAAGTATTAAGAACCCTATTTTTTTAGTCCAATGTTAGGCTAACTGGCTGTTCCAGATTGCCCCTAGGTACGTGTGTGAGTGTGAATGGTTGCGCATGTGTTGGCCCTATGATGGTCTGGCAGGCTGTTCAGGATATACACGGCCTTCGCCCAGTGTCGGCTGAGATTACGTGAACATAATTGTATTAAGCGGTTTAGCAAATGATGATGATGACGATATTTTCCAGCACATAATTGTTCAGCAGCTTGTTAGAGAAAAAAAACTTTATGTCAATAAAGAAAGTAGCATAAGTGACCGCCTTCCAATAAAAAACATAATGAAGGCCGCAGGGTTTGAGTAAAGAATAGTATGACCATCAAAAAGTCTGATTCTGAAGATTTTCAGTAAAACAACACATTACCTTATAAAACTTCACAAATTGTACATGAGTGTGTGATTTTTTATATATATATATATATATATATATATATATATATATATATATGTCTAAATATTTCATTTAATAAATTAAATATACAGTAAAGCATCTTTGTACGTGCCTACACACAGTAATGTAAATTAAGGAAATATATAATTGGTGAATGATAGTGAATGGATCCTCTTGCTTACTTTTATTGGTCCGAGATATCAGTGAGGAATCTGTGTTGTTCTCGAGCCTGCAATAGCCATCAATCAGGTCGGCCATGTTCTCTGCCATTGCCAGCGTAGGCACATTGACTGAGAGAGGCTGAGCGGTAAATGGGCACAGTAATGGTGTTATGACAGAGGCATTTTATTAACTAGAATATATAGCCTGGAAGTACTGTGAGATGCTTACCTGTTTGGCTCCCTTGATGTCAATGTCTAACAGAGTTTTGCCATCACTTTTTGTAGTGTACCTAATACTTTGAATCTGTTTAAATTCTGCTAGACATATTGTCTGTAAAATCAAAAAAAAAGAGATGAAGAGCATGCAGTGAGAAATAATTGTAACAATAGCAACCAACATTTGTCTTTCTACATCAATATCAAGTAAATGTTTATTAAATGGGACTCTGAAAGTATTTTTAGGGCAGCCTCCTTTTTGAAGGTCAGGGAGAATGTTGTGACAGCATGTGTCACTGGTATGTTAAAAGCAGGAGTTTCAACAGAATATACATAGTATGAAAAATACTACATGTACACCATCAGCTCAGGAAAGACTACTGTATTACAATTATTAAATGTTTAAATCAAAGAACCAGTTTGGGCTTGTACTCAAAAAAAAAAATAAATAAATAAAAAATAAAAATATTTACATTTTACTTTTTCTTGTACTCTTGTTCCGTTGTGTTGTTAAAAAACAACAAAAAAAAAAACTATTCTTAAAAGGAAATTTATTTTGTACTTTTTTTCCTGTCTTCTGTCTTGGTTTTACAGAATAAAAATTTTACAAACAAGGAATAAAAAAAGAATGGCCTAATTTCAAATTAGGAAACACAAAATTTAAATTAGGGACAGCAGAGGCCTGGTGGTACTGGTAGAGTACTGATCCCTGGATTACTGATCCCAAGGTCGGGGTTGTCTAAGCGAACTTGAGCTAAGTGGGTTGTCAAAGGCCAGCCATGTCTCTCACTGTCTGTGGTGAGAGGCACGTAAAAGAACCAAAGTAGGCTGCATTTGCGCCAACATGTTTCTGCCCTGTGACGGCCTGGCTGGATACAAACTTGTGATCTTCTGACCATGCGAGTATAATTAGAATGTGGAATTTGGTGTATCTTTGCACCTTACTTGAGACATATACCATATAAATTTTCACATCAACATTTTAACATGGTTTATGATATAGAAGTCATTACCTTTTTTTTTCTTTTTCCTTTTTCCTTCGATATTCTCCCTCCAGTTTTTCTCTCCTAATTTGGTCATATCCAATTCCCACCCATCAAGTATGCTTCCCTATCATGCATCCATCATCAACCAGGGAGGGACAAGAACAAGCATACACTTCAACCGAGACACGCGATGCTTGCCACCCACATTTTTTTCAAGCTGCTGCACAAGCATATTCAGGGACAGAAGAATGTGCTATCCACTCCTTGCATGCATGAGCTCACTGACTGATCCCTCTAAGAGGTGAGCATATGATATCCCCTGATGGATCCCATGGGCTCCTGGGCATGTATGGCTGCATGCAATAACCTGAATTCGAATGCATGGTCTCCTGGATGATGGTGATGCACCATATTGATGTGCAACTCGGCAGCCAGTAACTTTTTTCTGATCATGGGATAGTCCCCTTATGGAATGCCACTTCATTACAGGGCACTATACACAATAATTACATAATAATTATTATTTTAATAATACACTATTAATTATTATTTCTAAAATAACGAAATTGCACTGCAACAATTTGAATAATTCATTCATTCATTTTCATTCATTCATTCATTCATTTTCTGAACCGCTTAATCCTAATTAGGGTGGCAGGGAGGCTGGCATCCATCTCAGTCGACTCTGGGCGAGGGCAGTGTACACCCTGGACAGCATGCCGGGCCATCGCAGGGCAGAAACACAATGACGACAACTCGATGGCCTGCTCTTAACAAAAGTCAGCAATGGTTCTTTTACATGCCTCTCATCATAGACAGTGAGAGACATGGCTGGCCTTTGATAACCCAGTTAGCTGCACTGGGGGGACAGCAGTAACAACCCGGTGACAGTGGGGCTTTAACCCCCGACTTTGAGATCGCGACAATATGATGCTGTCTTAAAATCAGACCAAAACAAGAAATTATAGAAGACATCTGTCCTTATACTTAATGGATGCCTTTATGAATGCTGAACAAACTGAATACAGGGATGATAACAAGTGTGACATTCAAAGGATAATCCTGTGCAAAATGTCACAATATACTGTAGTATTTTCTATAACAGATTATAGGCACATATTTAATTAAATGTCTACATAGTGAAAGAATTTAAAGATTTTAAGTGCTGAAAGTTAAAATATTTGATATTTGGATTTGTTTTCATTATTTTAATACTTTGTGCAACAGTAGTTCAGTAATGCATTCACAATGATTCTGATTTATTATTTTCATTTAGTAAAGCACGACTCTGTTTAACTACTATTTAAGGAGATAGAAACATGAAGCAGGGACAGTTTGGTATTTATTATGATCGGGTTATTTCTGAAAGTTATTCATAGTGTAATCTTATTTACATTATCTTACCGAGGAATCGGATTGTGCTCTTTGGCGAATACCTCTTGCTCCAATGACTAAATCCACTGTTAGACTCCAGCCTTGCTGCAAGAACATAACAAAAACAATTTAACTTCTACTTTGTTTGCACCCAAAATAATTCTCATTATAGAAATATAAATGTATTAAATGTGATATACTATTTAATCAATCAATCAATCAATCAATCGATCGATCAAGGGGTTGGTTGTTTAGAACTCACCACTAGTTCACACGGGAAAACCTCTTCATTAAAGTTAATGAATTCACCAAAGGTCGTAAAGAACTTGACCATGCACTCTTCCTCTTTGAGTGCGCCATATTGCTGAAATGTCTGCTGGATCATCTTACGGAGCTGCTTCGACTGAAGGCAAACATCGACAAAACAATAAAGCTCTTCATGCAGTCAACCACAGCTAGTGAATCCCAATGGTCTAGTTACATTATATTGTCAAAAGTATGTAAACACCTAACTACTACACCAGTATTTTGAAGATACCAGTGAAGATTTAGTTCCCGTTTGCTGTTATTATAATCTCTACTCTTCTGAGAAGGCTTGTTTTAGAGCATGGCATCGGTGCTCATCTGTGTTCATTGAGCTACAAGACAATTAGTGTGAGGTCAGGCAGTAGTGTTGGCTGCAGATGCGTGGGGTGCAGCTGGTGTTCCAGTTTATCTAAAATATTTTCACTGGAGTTCTGACTGTAGATATACCTTAAATTTGGTCTTGATTGAGCATTCAGGGCTCAGCAATATTGTTGTTTTTCTAATGAAGATCTATGTATAAAATTTTATTTCAAATTTTAAAATTGATATTATGACCATGCCTTATTATAAACAGACTTAAAAATAAAAATCTAATATTCTTACCTTCATACTGTCAATCAGTTTTTGTGGAAAGAAAAGGTCTAGCCCAACTTCTTTCCTGGTAAAAAGCATAAAATACAGTTTACCTGTTGCCAAAATACCGTAACTCAGAAAACATTGACAGTGCATGTACCGTGAATGTTCGATGTAAAAACCTTTGACACAGACCACACAGACCACAGCGCTGTCTAATGCTAAATTTTCTATAAAATCATGCCTATGACACTTCAGACTTTCAGTCACTCATCAGCTGCTTAATGGTTCAAGGGTCACAGGGAGGCTGGTGCATATCTCAGCTGGCACTGGGCGAAGGCAAGGTACACCCTGAACAGCTCGCCAGACCATCGCAGAGACAATACATACAGAACCATTCATAATTACAAAAATCGGGTCAATTTGGAACAGCCACTTAACCTAATGAGCATGTCTTTGGACTGTGGGAGGAAACAAGGGTACGCAGAGGAAACCCACCCAAGAACGGGGAGAGCATACAAACTCCACACAGAAATGCCTGAGCCGGGAATTTCACCCAGGACCTTCCAGTAGACGAGCTACCCACTACGCCACCGTTCCACCCCTTCAGACTTCCGACAGTTTTATATTCATGCATCATTCGAATGTTATTGTTTTTATTGTGTAGTAACAACTTAACCATTGATTTACATGGCAGACCCTCTTGACATAAATGTAATAAAAAAAAACTACAGACACAAACTTTTTCGGTTTTGAGATTTATGGTGTGTCATTAACATGACAAGCTGCATATTTTATGTTAATAATCTCAAAAACTGAAACAAGTAGCTTGAGAGAGAATTACTGTATATATCTATTAGATATATTACTCACCAAATTACATCATGATTAAACTTAAATTACTTTATAGACCTTACACATAATTAAAAGTAGGTCCAAGCTAAAATGTACAAAATATATTTCTTAATTTTAATTTTGGCTTTGGAAAACTCACAGTGGTATAAGAGAAACAAACCATTTGTTGACTGTTTTTTTAAATAGAAAAATAAACAATATTGTTGATTAAGAACTTCAAAGGCTTGAATGATTTATGACTTACTCCAACAATTCGAAATTGGACTTCTTCTCCAGGCCTTTTGCATTCATGTCTTTGTAAAACCTCCTGCCAGGAAGACAAATGAACAAAGTTTTTTGACAAATTGTATTCTAGAAATATTGAGCCTAATAATCACCTAATTACTGAATAATTATGCAAATAACTGCTTTATAAAAAATGGCCTAAGAGTCATTATTAGTCCTACCTAATCTCCAGACAGCCCAACTGCAATGCCATGCCGTCACTGACTTTATCAGCATAGTGCTGCATGTAGTCACTGCGAACCTGTGCCACACAATGTTCCAATACATTACATTAACAATAAATATCAAAGAGTCAATCTCTAAGAGAAGAGAAATATGGTATCATGCTAACCTGATGATAGAGATATAATAATGAAGTTCTGTCATCTTCGAACTTCTTCAAGAAATTAGCTGGCACGTACCGAATCCTCAGGTCATATCTGAAACCCAGGCAATATTCTTGGAAAAAAGCGATAGCTAAAAATCTACCATAATCATACTGTGAAATGATAAAAAGATTATAATGTTATTTATATTGTTTTAAAATAGTAATTAGATTATATTTGGTATGTATTTTTAATTATTCAGTGTTAGATTATTAAGTCTTAGAACATTTAGGGACTACACTATGCTTATTTACTTTTCCCTTGTCTTAGTTTTCTTCTAGTTGATCAGGTTCCATGTTTATTCATCTGAATAACTAGCAAGAATAAATACATGAAATGTGTTATTGAAACTATCAGTATTGTGAATATTATGCCTCTAATAATTTTCTAATTATCAGTTTCTTAGTGTGTGTGTGTGTGTGTGTGTGTGTGTGTGTGTGTGTGTGTGTGTGTGTGTGTGTATGTGTGTTAAATGGCTCCTCACCTCCACTCTGCTTCCACATGGAGTTTTTCATAGCGCTGCTCCACCTCACTTACAGTCAAATCAGGATGCAGCCAGTGATGCTCCTCAGACTTTAGGTGTTTGAGTCTTAGGCCAAAGCAGCCCGCATTCTGCACATTAGGGCCCAAACGCCCACTGATCAGGATAGACTGGATGATGGCCTTATAGTAGACATAAGAAACAATCATTTTGTGTGTACTCTGAAATTTGTGACCTAGATCCAAAAGACTCCAGTAATTAGGCAGGGAAGGTTCTTAGCTTTAGTTGTCTATGAACAGATTTGAAAGTTCTACTGTATATGATATTTAATTAACCTCAGATTAATAACCTCATGATGAATATATATTTCTACTAAATGTTTCAATTTAAAAATCTCCACTTTATCAACACTGATACCCTTACCTTTCTTAAAAAAAGCATAATTTTAATCAGCTTATTATTAGTCTAATATCAGTGTGTAGCATCCACATTACTATAAATTAGCTGATGCTATATAGAACTATTATTGGCATTTTTTCATTAGCATACTCATGATCACAAATTTTTTTAAATTAGGTCAGAAATTTGTATAATATAGCATGTTTTGTGCTATAACTTATATCTTATATTGTTTTTGGTGTATTTTTAATATTATTTAAATCTAATATATTAAAAGCAGAAAGGATTGGATTGTGCACTGGCTTAACAAAAAATATATTAGAAAGCCTCCATTAATATTAATCAATCAATATTAATCTAAACCCATGATGTGCCCTGTGGTTGGGACCAAATCACAAATAGCATTCAACATGGCTGTCATATAAATAATGTTACATCCTAACTTTAGTTGTAATGAATTTTGTTTGTATTTCAAAGCACAAAATCCTATCATCCTTAAGTCTTCATTTACCCCAAGAACAACAACAATATCACACATATCTAAAGAATGTACTTATAGAGCGCATTCCCTGTGCACTTCAGCCTCTATTGACTCTTACCCTTATCTGCCAGGAACTATTACACTTGACAAGTTTGAAGTTTCTCAGTTTGTTGCTGCTACTGAAGCATACTTTAAGTATTTTCACAGGGCCTCCGTCACCAGCAAGGGAAAACACAGGAGATTTCGGCCCATCGGAGCCTGGACTTGGCACCCTCCACGACAATGTGCTGGTATCGCCTGACATTTTAAAAGCTGCTTACGGCAAAAACCACACCATCACACCCACGTCACACCTGTAGACACATTCACAGATTGAGTAGCAAAAGACTGAATGTTTAACATGCTAATACTGTGACCTTAAGGGTTTTGTACTTTACAGGTTCTATACAAACTTACCAAGCAGGTCTGTACAGAGAAATCTCGAGGTTAGTGCAGAAAGAACAGGGGCTGTGATTGTGTTGTGGTTTATTATATGGCATTTTAAAATGGTGGCCTTTTTGCTTACTTCAGGCGCAGTTATTTCGTTTTATTTCGGCTGCATATCATTGTGCGCAACACATTATTGCCCCAATCAGTCAATGCAAACTGAACATTCCACTTCACAATCGGGTAACAACATGTTTTACTTCTAACATTTTTTTCTCATCAAAACACTTCACTTCAAATCTCTTTTATTTTTTTAAGGAAGAGAAAATTAACACTTTTTCTAAAACAATGCAAGTTGGAATAATGTAACTCTGAGCCTGTAGCCCAACACTGAGAACAAACCAAACTGTTAAAAGGTAAAAACCACAAAGTCGTTCCCCAGTGTAACTGCACTTCAAGCTGTAAACTTAGTTAAATTGAGTTGTTATTGTGTACCAGACTGTTGCAGCACAGATGGCTCAATAGCAGTACAGCAAGCTAATGGCTATGTTGGAGTTCACAGTTTAGGGAAATAAAATTCTAAATAAATAAATTAATTATGAAAATGTAGCATCCTGATAATGATAATGATAATAATAATAATGATGATGATGAAGAAGATGTTGATGATTATGATAATAATAATAATGATGATAATAAATATTATTATTATTATTATTATTATGATAATGATAATAATAATAAATCCCCCAGTGCAGCAAACTTTGTTATCAAAGACCAGCCATGTATCTCACTGGCTGTGGTGAGAGGCATGTAAAAAAAACATTGTTGTCATTCGAAAAGAGTAGGGCAATGGATTGCCATCAGCGTGTTCCTGCCCTGCAATGGCCTAGTGAGCTGTCCAGAGTTTACCCGCCCTCGCCCAGAGCGCGACACTATTTAGGATTAAGCAGGTTCACAAAATGAATGAATGGATAATAAATCCAGAAAATTTTTTTTCTGTTTACCTCGAAGTGTACTTCTAAGGAATCTAAACGCATAAATCCATCAGGTCAAAATGTGAATGTTTGCTCTTACTGACCCCAGGGTGATACTTACATAACCACAACTCTCTTGATATCACTGACTGGTCACTACACTCTTTTACATGAGCAGGCACACTAAAAGAATCATGTCTTCTTTAACTCTTCATTGAAAAAAGTTACCAGAGATGGTTATGATTATTGATCTTATTCTAGAGCCCAGGAATAATCACAGTAAGATCTGATGATAATAAGAAATGCCTTCACTTTGGCAAGAATCTCTTCTTGGCTTTACCAACTCTTACAGCAAAATTATTCACCATAAATTCCAGTATGTTGTTCTACTTGAAAAAAAAACCTTTATAACCATTTACAAGAAAAAAAAAACATTAATAATCAGAAGTTCTGCATATTTTTAAAAATGCCTCCTATATGACTCGAATTTACCTGGAACACCTAATGGACATTGCACAAAAAGGAAGGTCTTTAAATATAAATGTGGTGGTGTTTATCCTGATAATGTTGTTCAGAAATGTTCAGTTACCAAGCTAATGAGAATATATTAAAATTGAAATAAAATATTAATGTAATTGTTTTACTTGACTTGATGGCAAGCTAGGTGCTAGCAAAGCTAACTTCATCATGAACAACTCTTAACAGTAAGTGAAGTTTATTTGTATAGCCCTTTTCACAGACAGACAAAGATTTGATAAAAAGAGATAAAAGGAAAAAGCAAAGAAGGAAATAACATAACAGACATAAACTAAGACAGGACACAAGTCTAGCAGCAAAATTTAAATAGATAGAATCCTGAAGATCCCTTTATCTTCCACAGAGAAGATGAATTATCAAAAAGGGTGTTTCTAATGTCAATGTTTACACTGTCAGCAGGGATTGTTCTCAGATAGAGAAGCGCACTGTAATGTGTGTGTGGGTGTCTGTGTGTGTGTGTGTGTGTGTGTGTGTGTGTGTGTGTGTGGGTGTGTGTGGGTGTGTGTGTGTGTGTGTGTGTGTGTGTGTGTGTGTGTGCATGTTATTGCGTGCACTCGTGTCGAGAGTCCTGCCTTGCTAGTTATAGCCAGAGGCAATGAATTCCTTACTAGGCTGAAGCTACATGTCTCAAACTCTCATCCTGTTCATTCAGTAGAATAAATCAAGTACTTTAAGTACAAAACCTTACTGCTTCTTCAAATTTTTAATTAAAACTATTAACTTTAATGACTTGCTTTCGTCCTGCGATGGCCTGGTGAGCTGTCCAGGGTGTATTCTGCTCTCGCCCAGAGTTGACTGAGATGGGCACCAGCCTCCCCGCGACCCTAAGTAGGATTAAGCGGTTAAAAAAATGAATGAATAAATGACTTGTTTTTGCAATGATGAGAAGGATATGATAGGACTGGATGGAATCAAAAATGGAAAACAACAACAGCAACAACAACCTTTTCTCCACCACCGTAATAAATACCAGCATGTTTTGGAAGCTTGAAAATGGTAACACGTGGGTGAGATCTGACTTCCAGAGGTCATGTCACTTTTAGAAATGAGTTCAACTTGCACAGAGAAAATGAAACAGATTAGGGGTAGGACCCTTTACTGAAGAACTGGATACCATCTATGAAAATATGATGAACGACTAAGCAATAATTCTCATTTGTTCCTGCTGTAAATGATGAACTGATAAGTAATTATTTTATCGAAAGCATTTTACTGAAATGTAGCTATCTGTGGCCTTTTACAGCATGGGATCTGATTTTATCTAAGAAAATATGTTTATCATACTGTATCAAGCATACAATACAATACTGTGGCTTTCACTTAATAGTTCACATGAGAACCCATCCTTCCATTTTCTGAACCGCTTAATCCTAATTAGGGTCGCGGGGACTCTATATATATCATTTATATCATTCATATCCCTTGTCAGTTTTAGGTCTTCTAGTGGCTGTTGTACTCAATCGATGCTTAACGGCTATCAGCGAATTGTTTGTGTTATCAAAGTAAAATTAAAAAAAAACTTCACACATACAAAATTTGATCATGCTAATAAAGATATATGCTTATATGGATAAAATTGCTGTAATGTTGTTATAGTAATAAAAATAAGGAAAATGAAACAACAAAAAAAATATTACTATTATTGAATAAGAAGTTTAGCGATTAATCTATGAATGATTTGTTTGTTTTTATGGATGTACCTTTCAATCACTAGAACCTTGCACTATCATAGTGAGTTCTAACTAATACCTCTCTAAGAAGCACTGAACACAAACTTTTAGCTATACCATTTTTTTGTAAGACTATTTATACGTGCATGTCTGTATATGTACAAACAGAAGCAAAGAGAAGCTTTCCAATAGACCATCATATAAGAACTTGTTGCTGCAAGCATACAAACAATCAGTATAGAAAATATTCAGCGCACCTCAGCAGCTGCACGTGCCCCGAGCTAACAGATAACAATTTATCAAGACAAAGGATTGATACAACAGATAACAGAGTATCAAGACAAAGAACTTATATAAACAGATTAAAATGACTTTGCTTCTTTTTTTGCTATTATGCTTAACAATTTAAAAATAATAATAACATCTAGGGGTCCCAAAACAAGCTACAGTGGCTCATCCTGCTGAAATCACATTCTAAAATGTATGACTAGGACATGAAGTCAAATACTTTGAAACCACTGAAGAAAATTTGTTATGTGATACTGATGCAGCCGTCAAAAATTGTATAATTAATTTGTTTGCTGAACCGCTTTTATCCTACAAGGGTCACAGGGAGGCTGGAGCCTATCTCAGCCAACACTGGGCAAAGGATAGGTACACATTGAACAGCTGGCAAGACTATCGAAGGTCCAACTCACATAATTTGGATGAGCCAATAAGTCTAATGTGCATGTCTTTCAACTGTGGGAGCAAACTGGGGCTCTATGAGCAAGCACAGCACTTGAACACAGGACCTTCCTGCTGTGAGGCGGATGTGCTTGCTACTATGCCACGGCTTTGCTCGAAAATTCCGTAATTTATTGGTTAATTATGCAGAAAAGCTTGGGTATTGTGGTATGTTTCTGTCACACTTTCAGACAAAAAGAAACTATCTGCACCTTTCCACCATGCACTCTCAAAAATGGAGGTACCAGTGTGTACCTAAGAGGGTACAAATGCTTAACGCTTACCGAGGTACCAGTGTGTACCTAAGAGGGTACAAATGCTTAACGCTTACCGAGGTAGCAGTGTGTACCTAACGCTTAACGGTTAACTAGGTATCAGTGTGTACCTAAGAGGGTACAAATGCTTTACGCTTAACGGTTAATGAGGTGCCAGTGTGTATCTAAGATGGTACAAATGCTTAATGGTTAATGAGGTACCAGTGTGTACCTAAGAGGGTACAAATGCTTAACGCTTAACGGTTAACGAGGTACCAGTGTGTACCTAAGAGGGTACAAATGCTTTACGCTTAACGGTTAACGAGGTACCAATGTGTACCTAAGAGGGTACAAATGCTTAACGCTTTATGCTTAACAGTTAACGAGGTACCAGTGTGTACCTAAAAGGGTACGAATGCTTAACGTTGTACCTTATCAAATTTAGTACTAATTAATAACTAGTAACTTGTAGGCCATGCATTTCTCACCACTTTTTTTCCCAAGCCACTGGATAGCTGCAGGGGCCCGTAGGGTTGAAATAGTACAAATATATTTAGTTTTACATCACTTTGTACTATTTTCGCCAGTCAAAATGTGCTCTCCTGGTCCCCAAAAGAACACCGTTATCTTACGGAGGGAACATTTTTGACCTGTTTGTACAGATACTGTCTCGTACCTCCGTCTTTGCTAGGTTGTACAGTGGGTCTTCAGTATGTACTTCTGAGTGTGAGTGAAATTTGAAAACGTGCATAACACATCGCTTACCATGATGATAAAGATTATTAAACGCAAAGGGTTCTTTAAGATCCAGTTCTTAACTCAGTGTAAAGGTGCACTGTATTTAAGTTACAATACAAAACTGTATGATTATATATAAGACATATAGTATAGGTACCAGGGTTGAGAATGGAATCAGGGTACCAGAGAAGGGTACAAGTTTAGTCCCTAGTTTTATCTGAGAGTGTTGTTTGTGTTGTAGCCTGAACCAGCTGTGGAATGTGCAGTGAAACCACCTGACCTGCGCAGACATGTCCAGGCTGGAGTTTAGAAGTCTAAAGGAAAATCATAGCAAGAAAAGATCACGGTTATTTATTTTTTTTGGTCTGAAATCAAATGCAAGCTAATTTATCATCCCAGTGGGGGGAATAAAATAAATAAGTATAGGTGTATGTCGGGTTGGGGGGGAAGGGGGGCGGTATGCGCAATCAGAACCAGAAGCGTGCCACGAACACCTGACGGCTTTAAAACATCTGGATTAGGAAAGCATCAGTATACACGCAGTCGCAGACCCTAAATGATATTTTATGAATCACTCACCAGGTTAAGTGGCTTCAGTCCCGTTTATGTCATTAAGAGAGTCCCTGTCAGTGCTGCCACTCGGTCCCTGTTCAGGTACAGAAGAGAGTCTGAGTCCACGCCTCAGTCTGAGCTGCCCTTCGTACTTCCTGTTCTGCAACTTAGTGCAACTTTAAAGGGGGAGGAGATGAAGATTCACAGCCCAGGGTCGTGTGTGACCCAGTAAATGGGTTGGTCCACATCTGTTTTACAAGTTATTACAGCAAAAAAAAAAAAACAAAAAAAGTAAAAAATTAAATAAATAAAAAAAACAACAACAAAAAAAAAACATGGAGGATAAATAGACAAACAAACAAACAAATACATAATAATAATAATTGTTATAATTACTATTATTATTATTATTTTAAAAATAATAAGAAGAAGAAAAATAAAATTAATAATTTTCTATAATAAAAAAACAGACATGGAGGATAAATAGACAAACAAACAAACAAACAAATACATATTAATAATAATGAATTATAATAATAATAATAATAATAATAATAATAACAATAATAAAACAATAATAATATTGTATTAATAATAATTAAAGAAATATAATAATAATAATAATAATAATAATAATAATAATAATAATAATAATAAATTAAATAACACATGTTTAATAAAAAGAAGTTAAAATTTTGCCCCCACAGTCTCCTCCCTGATCTTAAGAAAGAAGGATAGCCTATGATATCCAGAGGACTTGAAGCCTAACAGTTGTCAAAACAAATATGCAAAGATTGGGCAAGACACCTGGCAGAATTAGAACAAAGATATCAGAAAGAATGTTAAGATGTGGATTTTACAATTGGAAGGATTTCAAGCTGTTCAGGACATGTGGAGTAGTAATAAATGCAAAACATTAGACTTTTAGTTATAATAAAGTATTTGTATCACATTGACAAGCATGCAAATATTAAACCTATGAGTAAGTTATCATTCATAGGCCTGTATATTTTCATTGTATTCTGTAAGAACCTCTGGTCCTAAGATGTTACAAAAAAAAAAAAAAAAAGCCCAAATCCTGATTTCAAATACTATACTCAAGAATCTAAAGCACATTTTACAGCTTCAGCCTTCAGAGACAATCATCTTAAAGTTTAGCAATACTGACATCTTGTGATACAAACCTGAAAGTACCTCAGTTGTCATTATTTTATTTGTTATTCTAAATCCAAGTTCAAGTTTCAAGATAATTTTTTGTCATATACAGGTAACAATGAAACATTACTACCGGCAATGATGTCCTCAATATTGCACTTAAGAAACAAATATTGCCCATAAAATAAACATTGAGATAAAATATAAAGTAATAATAAAAACTATACACATACATACATACATACATACATACATACATACATACATACATACATACATATATATATATATATATATATATATA
>JAOUQZ010000033.1:2556837-2598526 GCA_028564935.1 Neosilurus hyrtlii | reverse complement strand
CACTATGGTTAGGTAACTGCCTGCCGGGTTGCAGTTCTGGGCTGGGGAGTTTCTGTGTGGAGTGCATGTCCTGCCTGTACTTGTGTGGGTTTCCTCCGGGTGCTATGGTTTCTTTCCACAGTCCATGTACATGCACATTAGTTTAATTGGCTGTTCTAAATTGCCCCTAGGTGTGACTGTGAGTGTGAGTGTGAATGAATGGTTGTGTGTGTGTGTGTGTGCTGGTCCTGCAATGGTCTGGTGAGCTGTTCAGGGTGTACCCTGCCTTTGCCCAGTGTGGGTTCCATTTTCCTCACAACCCTGATAGAATTAAACGGTTCAGTTAATAAGTCAGTGAGTGAAAATAGTACAAAAATATCTAGACTGGAATCTTCAAACGAAAAAATAAATCTCCCTTTTCACATTTGTGAGTAACCAGATTGTAAAATGCAACAACTTTATGCAAAAAGCAAACACATTTCATTTCAGTTTAAAGAAGTGTACTGTATAGCAAGACTGACAGAAGGGTTTTCCCAGCCAGACACACATACATGGAAAAAAATATCCTGACACCACTTTCATTAATGTTTCACATAATGCTTCCAGTGTACTGCATAAGCTAAATACACCAAATCATCACCGTTCTACATATGTACCATCTCCGTAACGGCAGTGGCAGAGCTGTACCAGAGGGGGGACTAACTTCTTATGGATTCACATTATGAAACAGACAGTAAGCCAACGTGCAAGAAAAAAAAAATGGATTTTGCACATGATTTTAACATGGGGTGAAAATTTGGTTAAGCTCCTAGAAAAAAAAATCAGAAACCATGTTTTATTAGTAATTACATGATCTGAATAAATATGACGGTGCAGTACTGTAACATATGGTCCATTTATCCTCCCTTCCTCATGGCTATTTTGTTGAAGCTGTGCAGAACTTGTTGTACACCTCCAAACATGCTGCCATGCTGCAAGTCACGATCCACCCGCCTCCCGTGTCATGATATCGTGGTGTAATATCAATATTTGGACACCAGGTCTAGCTTTGCTAAAATTATAGTCAACTTTTTTCTCAGGTCCCAAGGTCGCTTCATCACACCACTTTGGGGAATATACATATACAGAAATAAGGTACAGCAGACAAAGTAAAAGAAACCTGACTTTGAATTAGCTAAACCACATTTTTTAAATATTTCATAAAAGCAACATGCAGAAATGTATGGATGAATCTAATTTCTAAGGTTTTTTTGGTAGTTAAGAACAAAATTTTTACACTGATTGGTTTAAACATTTGAGTACTGGTCCAGTTGCACCCTGTTATGTAAACATTCTTTCCATAGTTTGTCTTTACATCCTATAATGATAAAATGACTGAAATTACTCAAACCCAATGTGATGAATGCCAGAAGATTTCAGTCATCAGAAGATTTACATATCATGTGATTATCTGGAATGCAAACATAAAGAGGCTTTCAGTCTCCTTCATCCCTCAAAATACCTAATTCTTTTTTCATGACTATCAATTCATCCATTATCTATATAACCTACAGTATCTGCCTGGGTTGTGAAGCAAGCCGGAGCCAATCTAGCTGACTTTGAGGATGAGACGTGTGGTACACCCTGGACAGGTTACCAGTCTATTGCTGGACTAATTCGGACACCAAACAATTTATACTCTAATCCACACCTATGTGCAATTTAGTCGATCTAATGTGCATGTCCTTGTTCTGTGGGAGGAAACCAGAGCACCCAGACTAAACCCAGACATTATGATAACACAGCACAGAAAGGCCCTAGTTGTCCATGATATTTGAGCTCAGAACTTTCTTGCTGAGAGACAACAGTGCTAATAACTACACCACTGTGCCACTTCTATTCATGAACAATGGTCCAATATTCAACCACAACCATTTAGGACATCATGACAGCATACTAAGCAGGATTAAGTGTTGTTCTGAGGGTGCAAGATGAACCTAATCTGTATTATATACTTAATATTAAAATATCGTTATAGGCTTCCACTATTCTGTGTTTCAGCTATTTTATTGGTTCAATTTTGTGGGTGCAAAAACTAGGAAACACAAGATGAAACATGACTTTGTTTACAAAAGTAAACCCCTAGTGGAAGCAATATTGTTCCTCCATAAATATTAAATTTGCCTACTTAGGTAAAGTTATGTGACAAAATAAGTGAATCCCTTTAAAACTGTTGATTTTCTTTTAACACATTTGAACAAACA
Organism: Neosilurus hyrtlii; assembly: GCA_028564935.1. Taxonomy (NCBI): domain Eukaryota; kingdom Metazoa; phylum Chordata; class Actinopteri; order Siluriformes; family Plotosidae; genus Neosilurus; species Neosilurus hyrtlii. The sequence continues at coordinate 2,596,304 of JAOUQZ010000033.1, read as the reverse complement.
AACATTTTAAACTCTTTTGATTCAGTGCCTAGAAATAAAGGTGCATTACTCCATTAGACAACATGCAAAATTAACACTGTGCAGGCATTTCAATCATTTCAATAAAAAAATAACAATAAATCATAAATAGATCAGTCACATAAAAAATGCACACCTTTACATGATTCATAAATAAAAGTTCATAAAATGTGAATCTGGTGTTCCAGATTAGGTGCCACTGAATAGAACTTCCTGCAGGTGGAATCTGTCTTATTTAAACCTTAGGAGCTGGTGTTCTGTGTACTTTTGAAAGTATTTACAAATATCTTTATAAGTCTTTTCTGTCCAACAAGAGCATTAAAACTAGACTACAGTTTAACAATGGGCATACAGGCAAAGACCTTTTGGGATAATGTGCTCTGGACAAAAAATAAATCAAATATAGAGTTGTCTGGCCACAGTCACAGTACAGAGCTGAACAAAAAAAGAACCTCATACCCAATCTATGGTGATGGAAATGGCATGCTAGCAAGTCCACCAAAAAATGTCTGAGAAATAGAAAAAACAAGTTATTGAATGCCCTTGTCAAGGCCCAAAGTTCTATAAAATATGGTAAAAAGTTTCAGTTTGTTGATGTAAGAAACTGGTAGATAATTATGCAAGTTATTTTTTATAATAGGACAATACTAGCTTTTAAAACCAAGGCGATATTACATTTTTTTTAACAATTGAATGATTGTTTCATTTTCTGAAGCACTTTATCATTTATTAGGATTACAGGTAGGATGGAGCCCATACCAGCTAACCCTGGGCAAAGGTAGGGTACACCCTGAACAGCTCATCAGCTCACACTCACACCTAGGGGCAATTTAGAATACCCAATTAGCCTAATATGCATGTATTTGGACATTCTGCATGTTCTCCATGTGCTTGCATGGGTTTCCTCTGGGTAGTCAGGTTTCCTCATACACTCCAAAGAAATGCACTTTAGGTCAACTGGCTACTTTAAATTGCCTATATGTGAATGGGAATTTGAACATTTTTTCATACGTTAGCTTTAGACTGGTGAACTGTTCATTGTGTACGTCACCTCTCACTCAAAGTCAGCTGGGATTGGCTCCAGCTGTATACATATATATATATATATATATATATTATATTTATTTATGGTGACAATTATCCACCTATATGAAATATCAGCCTATGTTGTAATGCAACAGCAATATTCTCATATATTCTCTCCTTCCTTTCGACTTTTAGCTCTACATATTGGTAATCCTCTCTTTTCTAGCACTTTATCTCCTGGGGAGAGCAGAGCGAAAGGAAGGCTTCAGGTGAGCATTGCAGTTTTTGGCAGTCAATCAAACGGAGATTCACCTTCATTCTCTCTGACCACTGGATTACCCAGCACTTTGCAGCTCTCATTCACTCTCACTCCTCTCTCTCTATCTTTTATCTCTGCTCCTATTCAGCCAGTGCTCAGCAGGGCTCTTCCACAGCTCACAGCATTGCTCCCTGACCTTTCCTGGGCCGTCTGTTTGCCGTCTCCTGGGAAGACGTCATGGGCATCCGCAAAGGCTCAGTGAATACTCTTTTACAAACCATGTCTGCCCCCTCTCTCTGTTTTTTTTTTTTTTTCAATTAAAGCACATTAAAATTTCAGCTGAATTGACTTCTTTAAAAATGAAGGAGAGTAAAAGCATTGATCCAGTCTCATCCACTAATGACTTTCACTTCAGCAGCTGGGAAAATGTGGCACACTGTTATTGTGTCTCTGTGTCATCCAGAGGTTTGATTCACAAGTGTTTGAACTGAGAATTGCACTTATGGGTTCTCAAATGTGACCTTACAATACCAAACCTGTCAGAGGTTACAGGGGCATATTTTTAGATACAGCACATTAATCAAAATTATTGTTTTTCATGTTTAAGCATTGAAAAAGTCTAATTTGTACAATTAGTCAAGAGTTTTCGTTCTTCTTCTTTTTTTTTAATTCCAGCATGAAAAACCTGCCTTTAACGGTCCTCATTCACTAGCAAATAGCCTGTATTTTATCTTTGATTATTGGTTCATTTTGGGTGAATACCAATGGTACCCCACAAAACCACTCAAGCTCATGGGCTTAGTAGCTCTTTTTCACCTCTTTTACATTTTGTTTCGATTCTGTGTTCATTTGCAATAACAATAACAACACTGCATGACTGGAGAAACAACCTTGCGCATGAATGATAACTTGTACAATACCGATTTATAGAAAGAGAAAAAGTCTGAGATCAAGTGTTAAGAAATGAAACAGGGCATATGAAGTCAAGATAAATAAAACTAACACACACACACACACACCATCCAACATGTTTGAAGTTACTGAAAACGTACTTACTTTTCACACATCCTTGTCTGCGCTGACCGCCACCATTTTGTTCTGTTCTGCGCTCTCACCTCAAGACAGCAATGTTTAAAAATGGTTTCAGAAAGACAACATGGCTCTATGTTTTTGTTTTCAAGAGATAACATTTTTCATTTCACGTTTATTTTGCATACCTGGTAGGTGAATAGGCACCTCTAATGTCTAAATGTATGACCTGTTGTATTGGAAATGTCCCAGAAATGCTACAAAATCATTGCTCAATATTGTGTGATACATCCAGTATCAATATGTAACCTAGAACTCATAATATCAGATAAACTGATGTTAAAGTACAGTACATCATTCCCACAGTAAAAAAATTTAATTCTGTTTGCAAACCCCTATGGTGTAAGCAAATGTTTCCTATCCCTTGGAATGCAATGAAAGCTGACTTCTGATTGGTCTATTCACCTCCACTTATTTCATACCCTCTCAGCTAAGGTAATCAACTATATCTAGAAATATAGCACTGGCACTTTTAACTAGTTAGGAGCTGGGGGGACACAAATGTCTTACATGTGAAAAGACTGAACTTGAATAAACAAATAAAATGATACATAACGATTTATAACATACCATGATTAGCCAATAATATAAATAATTTATTGTCCGAGTGTGCATAATTAATTGGACCCTAGTTTTCTTTCATCATAACCATGAGTTGTGATGGTCATGATCAAATTACAGGAACGAATTTCTTAATTTAGCACACTGAATCCATAAGAACTATATATTTCTGCAGAGTGCTGAAAAGTAGACAGACAAGATGGATAATCCTTCAGTGTAATTAGGTTGTTTAAAATTGTGCCAGAATACAGTGGACGTAATGCTATGTAATGTATTATAGTTCAGACTGAGGGTCGTAAGGTTATACTGCAGCCAGTCTACTCTGCAGTGTCTCATACCCCCCTTGTCCTGTACACATTCTCTATCTTTAGCACAAAATAATGGGGAAAAATACCTGCACTGAGTGACATAGTATGTTTTAGATCTGCAGGTAGTACAAGATCTCCATGTTCCCTGCATAAACCCTGACAGTCACAAAGTGACAGGTTATTTCATCACCTCAGAGACAACTGACATCTAGAGAGGTCACTGACGGAGGATCTTCTTGGTGATACTGCTTGATGAAGTTGATTTGACTTCTTGATTTTCCTAGGATGTCCTTTCAACCTTTCTCTTCCTGTGAGTTACAAAGTGCTTTCAGGGTTCAACGCCCTAATCTTAGAGTGATATTTAAGGGATAATGCAACTCTAACATTTAAAATATTTTAGCAGGTCTGGCAGACGTCTAGACATGGACCAGCTCAAGAACCTGTAACTTAATCCAGTTAAGCAAGCACTCTCATGGTACAAGCCACTCAGGTGGAGGATTAAACTTCTCCTGGCTTTCCAAAATAGTCAAAGACATAGTCATTTGACATTTGGCAGACGTACTTATCCAGAGTAACTTACATTTTTATTTCCTTTTTACAACTGAGCAATTGAAGGTTAAGGGTGGTAATGGGACTTGAACCCCTGATCTTCTGCTCAGTAATCCACCAGTAAGCCACCACTAACACAAGCACAAAATAGAGGAGAGTAAACTTGCACCCTCTTTTCTTTGGTGTATTAATTTCTTTTTATTATAACTCACTAACAGCATTTTTGCTTAATGGCAAATCCTGACCTCTTAAACAAGCATGAGAATATGTTTTTGGATTGAGGCTATAAAGCACTCTACTAAGTTATTCTGCATAAGGGCATATACTAAATATGTGTACTTTAATTGCCCGACTGTGTTTTTATTCTCTCAGTAAATAATAAAAGTATGGTTTCCAATGTTCTTTTCCACCTAGACTAAAATAGACAAACTTGAGCTTGAGGCACCTCACTAATTAATTTGGCAGGTGGACATTTACGGGGAAAAAAAGTTTTGCAGATACTCCACTATTGGCTGGTGCTTGCTGTTGCCAAGGAAACCGGTCAGTGTGCATGACTCCATAAAAAAGACAACACCAAAGAATCAGAGGTTATAGATTAATTAACTGCATTGTTTTGGCTGCATATTGGTCTTTTTGTCTTTTGGGGGAAATTTTTATTCTTTATTTTAAATATAGCAAACCTGCAATTCCACAAAAATGCTCAAATCTATATAAAAGGTACAAGGTGTTAAAATAAATCCTTTGACAAACAGCAATGTGACAAAATGCTGCAAAAGCAAATTTACTAAGTTGTAAGCAATTATTGCTTTGTACTGCACAAATACTACACTCATTCAGGGCCCATAAAATATATGGCAGACAAAAACACAGCAGTAAATTCTGGAGGTAACAGCTTGATTGGTGGGAATTGATTAAGCATTACAAGATGTGCTTAACCAGTTTGGAACCCACGCATGTTCGTATATGGTGATGCATGCTTAGCGAGTTAGCCATGCCTGGTGTCTCACTTTACATCACAAAGTTAAACTGCTGCAGTAAAGCATAAAGTAGCCATGTATGTAGTACTAACAGATTGTGCTGGTCAGCTTTGAGCCAGAATGTTTTGTGGCCTTTTTAATTAATACCAGCTGACTCTGGGCAAATACAGGGTACACCCTGAACAGCTCATCATTGCGGAGCCAACACAGACAAACAATCACTCACACTCACATTCATACTTATGGGCATACCTATTCAGAACAGCCAGTTAGGTGTTTGTGGAATGTATTGTATGAGTAAGGATAATCATCAGGGTATTAAAGAAAACAGCAAATCTCTATGAATTCTAAAATCTCGCTCGCTCGCTCGTGGCACAGTGGTTAGCACATCCGCCTCACAGCAAGAAGGCCTGAGTTCGATTCCCAGTTCGGATGTTTCTGCGTGGATTTTGCATGTACTCCCCATGCTTGCATGGGTTTCCTCCCACAGTCCAAAAACATGCATGGCTGTTCCAAATTGTCCCTAGGTGTGAGTCTGAGTGTGAATGTTTGTGTGAGTGCTAGCTCTGTGATGGCCTGGCAAGCTGTCCAGGATGTACCCTGCCCTCTCCAAGAGTCGGCTGATATGGGCGCCAACCTCACCGCAACCCTGATTAGGATTAAGTGGCATAAAAAAAGGAATCAATGAATGTCCATTCCTCTTGTTGTCTTCTTGGCATTCCAAAAACTTTAGACAACTAAAATAGTGGCACAAGGTAAGACCATGAGTCAGAAGGATTAATCCATTTTGAGGGGAATAAAATATCCAGAACAATGTTTTTGATGCTGATTTGATGCAGTTATGTCCTGTAGGTCATGCTCAACCTGGGTAGTAAAAAGATTCCTGAGACTGGATTGACTTTAAAAAAAAATTTGAAACAAGGATATAAAGAAGCTGTTCATTCATTAATTCTTTATTTTCATATATCACTAATTCACTGAGACAATCCTAGCTTACATGAGGGTAGATAATGGGTACCCCGTGGACAGGTTGCCAGTCTATCACAGGACTAACACAGGGAAACAAACAGCTATTAATACTCACATTCACACAAAAGGGAAATTCAGAGTAGCCAGTTGACCTAATCAGCACAGCTGTGGGAGGAAACCTGAGAATCTGATGGAAGCCTTCCCCATGCAGGCACATGGAAAACATTCAAACTCCATTTAAGTTGCAGGTTTAAACCCACAACCTTCTTGGTGTGCGGCAACAGTGCTACCCATTGGACCACCATGCCACAAACCAGGAATTCATAAAGAAATTGTGGTAAATATACTTTTAAACAACTTTAATTAATTGTAATTAAAGGAAATCATTCCCCCTGAAGAACAATAAACCCACATTTAATAAAAGATTACATATATCGTACACATCTTTGCACATTAAAACTCATTTATTACAAGCTTCTTCATGAAGAAAAAAAGAAACAAATAATAAATCAGCACATTGGGTGACACTGTGCTGTGAAAAGTCACACATGATTCATGTATATGTGATGATAAATATGGAAGTGATTTGCATATGAATGGACAAGGGGCCATACCATTTGTTCCAATAAACAAGCCTATGTTTGTCTGATGTATGCTAACCTAAGCTTGTATCATGTGTAAATGTGCATTGTTTTATTTTATTCAGAAGTTCCCTATCTGATTTGTTAGTTTAGTATCTGTATACTGTTATTTTTGCCATCATCTTGCCTCATATGAACTGACTGACTCAACCTATTCTTGTGATTTTCCACACTCGCAAAAGTTAAAGGGCAATCTTTTCCAACTGGCTAATGTAAACAACTAAACAGATTTTAGCATCTAGCAGCTTTGAAAAAACATAAGTAAAAAATCACTTGATAATGAAAATATAGTGATTTTTATATTTAACAGGAGAGATTGAAAAGCTTTTCTTTCATTTCACTTTAACTTTGCACAAGTGCTGAACACAATGTTCCTTTCACAATGTTGTATTATACAACCCTGCATACTGTGAACTATTGTGAAAAGCCATGGTTAAAAAAGACCGTAATTGAACAATTTAGATTTTATTTCTCCTGAGATGTGTAACTTTTTTTTGACACCCAAATTTTCTTCACTGATGTTGCTTGAGCTTTTATGTGACTCTTCTGTGCAAACCTATAGGTGGCCCTGCTTTACACTGAAGTGCGTAATCATGAACATAGTAGATTACAGACAGCAAATTCCTTTTGATGCATTGCTACTCCTGCTTCATTTTACTTGGATGCCTCAGCTTGACCCTTATATGTTACCTGAACAGCAGTAGAACTCTCTCAAGGGATGAGTCTATAATGGGACTGAACTCTGAACCCCTATGTGAATGAAACTTTATAGATGGAGCCATGATTACTGAAACAGGTAAACAGAAAGGAAGCACATAGTCAGGTCTCATCAATCTGCTACTGCTTGCTGCAGCCACACACACACACACACACACACACACACACACACACACACACAGCACAGCACACTAACAATTTGGTTAGGAAGGACAAGGAAAGTCTGTGTAATGAGTAGGCTTGGGAATACTGGTGACGCTTTACTCCTTTAGATAGGGTGACATGGTGACAAGGTTGGGGACTCTTCAAGTGAAATCTTATTTGGCCAGTTTCTGTATTCTTTCTGACTCTGATTTAAATTTGGCAAAATAAATGTCACAGTGACTTAATAAAAGCCAGTAACAGCTCAGGTGCACAGCACTTGATTTACAGATTGCATACTTTTATAAAAACCTTTACACACCTTTATTGGGTTTAGCTAAGCAGTGATTCCAGCTAAGCAGTACACAGTAATGCAGACATTCCTTCCCTTCCATGAAAAAACAAAACAAAACAAAACAACTTCTTGCCAGTCTGATTATTTAGCACACTGTTTATGATCCATAAGATGTAATTGTATAAGTTCATCTTAATTCTTCGGACTTCCATTATTTTGTAATCCATGCATTTTTATGGATCAATCCATGCATTGCTAATATCGGTCATATTAGCCATACTTTTGAATCAGCATCAGAGCCCAGTGTAAAATCACTATCAGAATACAGAGTCATGCATTAAGTGGATCAGTTTAAAAAGTAGTTCTCATTTAAACAGCAAGAAATACACTTTGGTGGCACATGGAGCGCAGGTGACTTAAGGGCTGTGATTCCAAGAGTAAAAAGCATGCTTCAGTGCTCCTGACAGCCTTCCAAGTCACAAAGTCAGCTGCAAAATTATCCTCAGGAACAACTTCTTTCCCAAATTAGAGACAATTAAATCAAGCAGTCAGGTGAAGAGATCCAACTGTCTTGCTGAACAGTGGTTATTTGGTCAGTTGTAAATAAAGTAAAGGCTTGTGGTTACAAAAATAACCTTAAAGGCTTGAGATTCCCATGAATGTACATATTACATTACTGATTGTTTTTTAATTAATCCTGGCCATACATTTTTACCAATACCATTACTGACTTGAGCAAAGACCCTTTTTAATGCAGGGAAATATTTTAATGCTGGGTCACATTTGTTTGTACAAGGAGCTTCCAAATCCTTGTAGTGCTGCTGCGACCATTGCACTTGTACCAGCACCACACACACCACACTTGCCTAGGGCCCTGCACACCTATGGGCTGGCTCTACTCATTAAAAAGGTAAACAAAACAAAAACCCAAGGAGCCATATTGAGTTGCTCTCACACCTTAGTCATTCCCTCCAGCATAAACATTGAAGGTGGGTGAGTTATGAGTGACAAATGAAAAGAAGAACTGGATCATGACCGTACATGTTCTCTGACATAGATGAAGTCTCAAGAGGAATACAATGTGTATCTTTCAAAGCATTAATCAATAATCAGTCTCAGTGCCAGCATAAATGTTTTAGACAAGACATTTTCCTTGTAGAAGTGTTGAGGCATGTGGTATGGCTTCTAATAAAAATATAGTGCTACCACTGAAGACACAGCTACTACAGTGGATCTGAGGGCAGGAAATCTGTTTGAGAAGCTCCAGAGGGTCCATGCTTTTTACATACACGTTGCAATACACTGTCCTGTTAAAAAGCAAAACAAAACAAAAAAAAGTAATTCACTCTAATATTTTGTTGGACTTCCGTTAGCTTTGATTATAGCATGCATTCACTTGCAATGTCACAACTTTAATTTCAGTCCAGTGCTTTTCACCGAGATTTTGTGCTGAGAATGGAAGAATCGACCCACTGCCAAAAGTATCACACCCCAAACTTTTAACTGGGGTAAGATCAGAACTCTAGGGTGCCAGTTCAGTGTGTGAAAATGATTTCTCATGCACCCTGAACCACTCTTTCACTGTTTGTGCCTGAATTTTACATCTGTGCCATCAGGAAAGAAAACTTTATTGATGGGAAAACCTGGTCATTCGGGACATTCAGGTCATCCACTGACTTCATCTTATTGCCACTTAACATTGCTGAGCCTCATCCTGACTAACTGAAACAACACACAATCACAACACTGCCTCCAGAGGCTTTTACACTGCCATGGTGCATGACAGGTACATCACTTTATGTGCTTCCCTTCTTTCCCTGACATGCCTACCACTCTAGAATAGGGCAGATGAGAACTTATCAGATCACATGACCTTTTTCCATTACTGCAGAATCTGGAAAAAAAATCTTTAAGCTTTCTAGCAAACTAAAACCTTTTATTTTGATTAGTCTCACAAAGAAATGGATTTCTTATGGCTACAACCTGTTTAATCACAGTTTTTTCTCATTGTGTCTGTAGAAAAGCTCTTACTTTCTTTCTCTTTAATTGTTTCCTTGGCTGATGAAGGCCAGTAATTTGTCCTTGCTGAAACTCAATGACATCTTTTCCACGCCCACAGGACATATCGACTGACATGGTTGTTTAGGAAATGGGAAGGTACTCACTGCATCAGTTAAATGAAATAACATGTTGACAGCTTAAACAAAGCACTCGGGTATTAAACATAATAATCATTGAAGTCATTATCCAATTAAAAGCTCTTGCATATTTGATTATTAAATTCTAGGTGGCTATTTTTTTTTTTTTTTTGGCAGGGCGTTGTACTGTCATGTTACTGAGGTGGAATTAAACTGCTACAGGTACCTTTCTCTAGCTATGAAAACTATACAGAAAAAGCCTTCAGATAAATTTACTAAACATAGGTACATAATTTGTCATCATTTTAAGAAAACTGCTGAGTACATATTAGCTTGTCATCACTCATTTCATGAAAATTGATCTTTTAGATGATTACAAATATATTATATACAATATAACCCATTATTTTATAATTTCATTTTGGACAGGTAAGGAATAATAAGAAATTTTAACTGTGCAACTGTTAAAGGGTTCGTTTTAAAACTATTCATACTCTCGCTCACATCTAGAGTCAATTTGGAAGAGCCAGTCAGTGTAATGTGGGCATGTAAAAATGAAGTGAACATGCAAACTCCACACAGAAATGCCTCAAGCCCAGGAATTAAATCCACGACCTTCTTGCTGTGAGGCAGACATGCTAATCACTACACCACATGCTGACCCTGATCTATAATCCAATCTAATCTACTGAATTTAATTTGCAAACAAACTAAAATCTTTAGGAGAAAACAAAAATAAAAAGACAAAAAAAGAATATAATGTTGTTTGATAAGTGTGCTCAACCTCTTATAATTGGGGATGTTGATGTGTTAAGAATTAACCAAACACCTTAAACTCATGTTAAATAGAAGTCAGTACACATCTGCCATTGATTAAAGTGACTCTGATTAATCCCAAATAAAGTTAATCAATTCTAGTAGGAATTTCCTGACAATAACTTAGAGAGGTGTAACTATGCAATACACTTTTCTGATAGCAGTGAATCTTTTTCAACCAGTAAGACAATACAAATGTTAAGAAAAGAGAACATTCCTGGACAGATCAAGATACGGAAAAGTAAGTGCACTAGTGGTGGAAAATGTGAAATATAATACAAAACTGGTAGGTTTGGTAAACTGGCTTAGTACAGTAATTCATTAGTGACATGAAAAAAACATACCACACTCCATTGCATTGATCTTGCATCACTTCATCTCGTCAGAAAAAAACAACCAGCTGTGATGGGCTGAGGGCTCCGGTTAGTTAAAGCTGTTTTTAAACTGAATTTGTCGTACAGCTCTCCCTTCAGGACTTCTTCCAAATGCATGCAGGGATAACATGATATGATAACCAAGCAGCAATGTCTTCCTTTCCTTGGTGTTCAGATGTTGGAGGTCCACCAGCCTAAGTAACAGTAAAGACAGGAGTTTAATTGATTGTTGATGGAATAACTCAAATTATTACAAAATTTATGCTGAACTATTATTACTGCTTGAGGTAGCATACTAAGGAGCTGTGATATTAAAACCCGCAGCTCAGTCATATACACCCTGCAGAGTCGGCAGATCAGCTCCAACTCTCATCCATCTACATTCAAGGAATATAGCCTCTTTTTCAGCAAGACCTCAGTCTCCTCGTTAGTTCTGTCCCCGATAAGCTGTAACTATTCTTTAACTGGTAACTTGTAAAGGCAATGTTCCCCAAAAGTCTATGATCTGATAAATATTACCTTTGCTAGTTGTACACTAACACAGAAAGACATCATCAATTGTTGATGTTAAGCAGTACTTAGAGTAGCATATAGACAGATGCTATTTGCACATAAGTTGTCAGTAGGCAAAAAAATTAATATGTATCCTGGGTGGATAGCCAATGTAGCTATTTACACCCGTGTGCACCATATAGCACCACTGGGAGAAAAGATAAGCACCCAAGTGTCTGAAACCAACAATGCTGTTTACATATCCTAACCCAAAACCTAATCCTATCTAGCTGTAAAAAGCTGAATAGATATTCTGGATATAAATAGGTGCCATATGATTTTTCTACAGTGCATAAAAATAAAACTCTTCAGATTAAAATAACTACAGTATGTTATGATTTGATTGGTCCATAACAGTTGGCATGGTGATGCAATGGCTGTTACTTCATAGCAAAAGGGTTCTGGGTTCCAACCCAACAGCCAACTGGGGCCTTTCTGTGTTTCCTCAAAATTGCCAATAGGTGTGTATGTAACTGTGAATGGTTGTTCTCTGTTAGCCCTGGAGTAGACTTGTTCAATTTATACCCCACCTGAGGTTGGATTGATTAGCTCCACCTTCCCCCATGGCCATGACGATGACAGTCTATAACTGTCTATGTTTTTTGTTATACAAACATATATGCACATGTTCTTACAAAGCAGAATTATACAATCAAATTAAAAAAGATTTCAAGACAAATCAGACTATAAATGTACCAATACATATGGCACCATTACCCTGATGAATAGCAATATGTTTCACTGAATCAACAGGATGTGAAACATTTGATGTGCTAATTAGATTAAAATAAATCATTGGCAGTATGCCTTTAGAGATCTGGCAGACATCACTGCATCCCACTTAAGGCAGTATTTAAACAAGAATTCGTTCCCTTTCTGTAAAGACTGTGTTATTTGGCAAAGCATGATACAACGTTAAAAAGATGTTGGCAGAGCAGGATATTCTGTGAAAATAAGATATTCTCTCACACTCTCACCAAGCATCTTCCATCACCAAGCAAATAAAGAATAAACAGTAATTCAATATCAAGTCTGCATTTCTCTCCCTCAAATTATTTCCACACTATCATATCTGTGACGATGCTGAGCATCACGTAGGTGGTACAGTTTCTCAGAAAAGCAAAGCTCTAAAAATATAACAATGCACAAGTAATGTGCATTGGGCACCCATAAGATCCTGCATGAGAAGTCTGGAATGATATTTGTTGAAAAATAATTTGAAGAAGCAAGCTGTAATATGTATTAAGGTTAGATTTTATATGAACCAGCTAAGTGGAGAAAGAGAATTAAAACTAGAATGTGAAAGCGAGCTGTTTAGTTCCACAATACCAGAAGTAATAAAAGGCAACTAATTCACCCACTAGAATGTCCTGCCAAGAATTCACCCACTAGGATTTCCTGCAGTACATGTCGCATTTTACCCCACTCACTGTTACTAAATTAAGGGGCTAGTACAGGAGGGGTAGTGATGGTGGCATGTCAGTTCCTGACTTTAATTAGAAGTATTGAAGCACCTGCTTTCACAGAAACCATGCACCATGAACAGAGGGTTCGGTATTTTATATTTTGATAATTAGTTACTGCGTAACCATTTTTGGGCTAATTAAACGTTCTCTCAGAAATTGGTTACATGATGCAACATGATTGTAATACTCAATAAGCACAAAAGCTTAATGTATCAGTGTTTTCCTACCCAAAACCCAACCTCAGACAATTGGGAGTTATGTGCACATCATAGTATATTATTTGACCTATTTTGACAAAGGCATTACAGTATTGTTTTTCAACAACAGCATTCCCCTATGAGATGTTTGGAAGGTGTGCAAAGACCTGCAAGCATCATTTTAACAAGCAGAAGAGTAAGAGTTGGACAGATTTACTGTCATGTTACAGTTTCTGCATGGCAGAATTGTGACTTATGACAGGAGTGTCAAGCTCAGGTGCTATTACAGCTATTTGTGTTTTTTCCTCTTCTAATACACTGAACTCAGACCATGATGGTAATTTAGCTGATATGTTGTGTCAGGTGTGGTGAATGAGGAAGAAGGATAAACTCGCTGCCTTGCTGAGGCTTTCCTGGACTGGATTCTAAAACTCCTATTTTGTGAGCTGTTCCTGCTTATAATTATCAGAGGCATAGCAAGAACAGCTATACTTACCAAACATAATGCAAACGGTAAAGAAGTATCATGTCACAGTGAACACTAGAATCTCTGCTCCGTGTGCAAAAGTAGCATAAAGAGGAGAGATAACGTAAGGAAAGTGTGAGCACATTGTAAGGACAGATTAAGGATGATATAGCTGGTTACATGTAATCACCAGAAAGCTAATTATAGTTCTGTGGCTGAAGTTATAAGCTGACTAAAGACAAACATACAGCAACGGTCTATAAGATGATGCATAAATCTTGCCAACAAGTAAAATTACTGTGTTATCGAGATGCTGTTAAGACATCTTATCTAATTCGCTGGATGGCTGTGAGTCATCTACTGAAAACTGACACTACTACTGACGTAGATACTGATGTGTCTGTTTAAACCTAACACAATATAATAGAAATTTTCACTTGTATTCATACACTTGAATCATCTACACAGAACCCAATATATGAGTGCTTCCATATCACAAATTATTTTTAAGGGTAAGCTGTCCTTCAACTGTCCCGTCAACATCTTCACTTTTCAGTTTGCCCTCATTTTTTACAGAAGGTGATGTTCCTTGATGTACTGGGCTTTATTTTCACAATGTTTTTCTCAGTATTCTGCACTCATTCTCTGGGCAAAGGTGGGGTATACCCCGAACAGCTCACAAGACCTTTGTAGGGCAACACACACACAACCATTCACACTCACACCTAGGGGCAATTTGGCTGATGTGCAACCAATTAGCTTGATGTGCATGTCTTTGTACTGTGGGAGGAAATCCATGCAAGCACAGAGAGTACATGCAAACTCTACACAGAAATACCCTCACCTAGCCCAAGACTCGAACCCAGAACCTTGTTGCTGTGGGGTGGACGTGCTAAACACTACACCACCATACCACTTTCACTTATGCTGGTAACCCTGCGAAGTTAATGGCTTCCATTAATACACAAATATGGGTACCAACAAGGTTTCTTCCCTTAGTGTTTCTCAGTAGAGCCTGACAGGGTGAAAATTTCTGGGTTAGTGGTCTGCGGCTAAAACCACTCACAGCTAAACTACTTCATCAACTGGATCACTAATAGCTGCCTGAAACTGGAGCAAAGCCATTTTTTGTGCTTATTTTGTGTTCCCTCTGTGATTTACTCAGTTTTCACATACTCTGTAACCCGAAGAAGTAGCAGACTTGTGTTTTCATTTATTTCCACAACCCTCAGAATTACAATCCTTGTAAAGAATCACACACTCACTGGTGCGCACTTCATACATTGTCTTGGCTTCAAGAAATAATGAGCTATAATTACACACATGGGTGGTCAGTGACTCAACTCCCTGGAAGCTGATGGCAAGAATCTGTTCTGTACCAATGCTGAGGACACTGATAATCTCAGAGATTAAACTGCCATAACTGTTGTTTTCCTGAACAGAATTTTCACTCATGGTAATGTAGACATGGTTTGGCAGATGCGTGCCAAAATTTTAATCCGACCCAACTAGCACAGTCCAAAAGGTCTGCTAGCCATAAGCTGTCACGGACAGTGATGCATGATAAACTGCTTAAGAAGCCATGAAAGTGGTTGGAGTCTCTTTTGAAGCATATGGGGGACATGGCATCAGATGTGACTCAGCTGAAATCAATGATGTTAGACCTGAAGCTGTTGGCAGACAGCTCACCATAGCGCAGGAGATGGTTCTAACAGTGGCTATTTATTTGTTGTGTCTCCTGAGCCATTTATTCAGCTTTCATATCTCCCATTATTTTATGACTAGTGGGCCTGTGTCATACTAGCACCAAGGGTTTTCCAAGGAGAAGACATGTGCTTCATACCTTACCAGCAAGTCAGCTAATATCCACAATACACAAAAACAGCTGTGAGTGAATACAGATATGTTACAAGATTTGCATTCTATCAGCCATGGTATTTGCACTTTTTAAGCTGGAGACCAACACTAGGAATGTATCCACTGCCTAAGCCTTGGCCATACTGGAAAACTCATAAGTCTTACCTAAAATGGATTGCCAACAGGTTGGAACCTGACACTGACACTTGCAAAGCATCACTGGGGGCTTAACCAGAGGAAAGACTATGTCAAGACACACACCGCCAAAACACAGTATTATGTTCTGATGACATTTTGGTGAGGTGTTCAATCATTGCGTTGAGCATTCAGACAGTTCACTAATTTATACCTATCAATAACATATATGACCAAGCTAATCAAAACCTCATTTCTGGCAGATACCTACATAGAACAGGACACAGGATGAACCTTCAACAAATTGGATTAGAGATGATACAGGAAAGGTTTGCTAAATCAGTATTTAGACCTGTGGCCAAATAAGCTCTTCTAGAAAAGAACAGCACAGGATTCAGTCCTGTTCAGAAATCAGAACAGCTGAACAGATCAGTATTACTGCCATTGCCATTACCAGGCTTATTAGGCATTACAAGACCAAAATGTACAATCGTCACATTCCTTCTGACAGGTATCAAAGTGCAATCGACAGTACCTGTGAACTACCACTGAACTGTGAAAACTGCACCACAGGCCACAATTATTCTCTTCTCTCAGTCTTTGGGATACAGGACCTGGCTAATTTTCAAAACCATCAACTGTTCCTAGAGGTTCCTAGTCCTTGTCTATTTATTAAAGACACTTTTACTACATATGGCCATGAGATTTTGACAACAGAACAACTAAACTATAGATCACATTGTTGAATCATGAACATTCCAGTTCCTTCAAAGAATGCTTGTCCTATTAACTTCAGCTGCAACTGTAGCACCCTAAGGGCTATTAGAATTAAGGATTTTGCTGGAAATTGAGCCAGACCTGCAACTTAACCCCATGAGCCATAAGCAGGGACAAATGCTCAATGCACTGCATTCAACAAGGTTTTCCCTAAAAAAAAAAAAAAAAAGAGGACACATTAGCCTGTTAGAGCTGAGGTTGGCCTGGCTGGTCAAGTTTTTTCTACCTACATTGTAGTGAAGGCCAGGTCAATAAGTTCACTTAAAAGTACATAGCTTGCAAATTAGCTCTATATAGGTATTTATAGGTGCCTATTCATTTACCAGGTATATCAAATACACACTGCCCAGACAAAAAAAAAATCCCACTAACTTATATTTTGTTGAACGGCCTTAAGCCTTGATTGCAGCATGTAACTCCCATGGCATTGCTTCTTCAGTTGCTTAGGTCAAGGCTCAGCAACATTATGTGGCAATAAAATAAAGTCAATTGATGACCTGAATGTACTAAATGTCCAGAATATCCCATCAATGGACTATTTCTTTTTGATGGCACGGATATGAAAGTGGGGCTAAAATTGTGAATGAGTGGTTCAGAGAGCATAAGGAAACCATTTCCACACATGAACTGGAACTGATCTTAACCCTACTGAATGTCTCTGGAAGACTTTATGGAATGGATAAATTTTCACATCATTAATTCAAGATGTCTGTAAAAAATTGACACAGCTCTTAATGGAAATAAATGTTGTGATGTTGCTTAAGGTTGGTGAAACAATGCCACGGAGATTGCGCACAGTAATCAAGTGTAAATGCGGTCCAACAAAATATTAGAGTGTGTGACTTTTTACTGGCCAGGCATTATATAAGATATGTGCATAACGTTTGCATTTAGACATGACAGAAAACATATTTCTATGAATTGGACATCTTTTTAATGTTAAAAGATATAAATAAAGAAGTGACATGATTTATAAGTGACATGTTTATTTTCAACACCAGTGTAAACACTGTATTTTACAAATTATTGTTTTAATCATGCCAGTTTGGTAAAAATAAACACTTTGCCAACACCTTCTAATATGTTTTTACACTCTGATAAAAAGGAAGTCTCAGGTAAGTGAAAAAGAGTTTAATAAATGCAGAGTCTCACTCAATCCAAAAGGAAGAGCCTGGGCCAAGTCCTTCAGCCAAAAGTCCATTTGCAACAAGTTAAAACTGTACCATGCAGCAGCACTGTCTTGTGTGTTAATATGATATAGAATATGGGGGAGAAATTGCATGCTATACTGTAAAGCCCATCCTCTTTCAAAAATAACACCCAGCTATAGATCATTTAAAATACTTGGCTGCTGTGTGTGCTGACTACACACACTGGTATACTGTCACTTGGTGCATAATCTACTGTACTATATGCTTCCAAGTACTATAAGTCTTCTGTCCCAGGCTCCCTTATATTTCATACATGTGTGGGGGGAAAAATTGCAGCAAAGTACCACTTTGGCAGGCAAACATCATTCTCACTGGCATCAAGTTTTCGACTACATCAAAAATGCAGCATGCAGTCCAACGCCCACGTCTTCCCTGTGCAAATCTCTGTAGCTCCATTGTACACTAGAGAAATGGAGACTTTCTAACCTTCGCTTAAAGTAGTTCTGATGCCTGGCAGGGCAAAATCCAGGCTGTCTTTTAAAAGGGGTATTCTAAATTTACAAACTTAAGGCTGACAATGTGAGTCAACTATATAAAAAATGAACAATGTCTTTTGTTATAAATAAATAAATAAATAAATAACCCGTTTAGCATCTGTTATCTCAACGGTCATAAAATGTTAATATTCATGTTACAGTCTTTGTGCTACTCTCTTGCGTCATGTAGAGATAAACAAGTAACTCAGTTGGGTTACACAGAGGAAAAGGAGTAAAAAAAAAAACAAACAGAAAAAAACGTGCTTTTATGCTACTTTTTGTTCTCTCAGTGAAGGCAAAAGCCCACAGTAAAAAACATTAGCCTCTTTAGATTAGTAAACAAAATTATGTGAAAAGGTTTGTATATAATTCTTGTTTCTTTAATAAGATCAGTTTGCAGCAAAAAAGTTTCAATCATTTTTCTCCGATCTCATATACCTATTCCTGTGTATAAAGTACATTCTTAAATACACTCTCCAAAGCCTGAGTAAAATGAATTGTGAAGAATGATGCACGATAAGAAATGCTGAGGCAGTACGTTTATCAAGATAACCTTTATGTAATTAATAATAATTGCTAACCATATTTAGTAACCACATTCTTAATGTGTGTGGGGGTTAAGGAGAATACAAACCATGAATAACTGACCCGGAATACAATAGCAGACCACGTGTCTTATTAGGTTAAAATAAAGGTTATGCTGACAGAATTCAGATTTGTAAAAGATATTATTTAGTTATCTATTTTATTTTATTTATTCATTTATTCATTTATTATTTGCCTGTTTGCACCGTGGGTCCAAGAGGACTGTAATTTCATCTGTGCTGTATGTCATGCATATATAGCATATTTGACAATAAAGTTGACTTTGACTTTTGACTTTGATTTTTTTCAAGATATGATCGCTAATCATCCCCTTCTGCACCAACAACTATATCCTTTTTATGCATGTTTGATTACTCAGCTTGCTTATATAAGTTTGCATGTTCTCCTCATGCTTGGTTGGGTTTCCTCAGGGTGCTCCGGTCCAAAAAACAAGAGTGAGCTGTTACTCACTCACTCACTTATTATTTTGTTGATCCACTTAATCCTACTAGCCTTCGTCCAGTGCTTGTAGGATTAAGCGGTTCAACAAGAGTGAGTGAGTGAGTGAGTGAGTGAGTGAGAGAGTGAGTAACAGCTCACTCTTGTTTTTTGGTGCTACCCTGGCTTTGTGTTAGCGTTCTTTGATGAACAGCGGTCACATCATCAATCTATGTGCAGATTGACCATTTACACCTTAGAGCAGAAATTTAGCATTGACAGGACCTCCCATATTTTATGTAAAGGTCAGTGATTCAATATATTTACTCTCTCATTGCCAATTATTATATGATTGTAAATAACTAGGACTCAGAACTAGGGACCAACAATATTTCAACTGAAAGGTTATTGCTTGTCATTTTAAAGGCCAGTATAATTAGGCAATTTTGAGATTTCAACAGAAAAAATAAGGATATATTATTTGGTAAACGGACGTATGATTCCTCTCACACAAAATTTGGTTTGTTCTGCATACTTAATTGAAGGTGCAATATTAATAAACATAACACCTAAACAATATCTAAAAAGAATAATGAAAATTCACTGTAAGCAAGTTATTTTTTAAAGTTGATTTTAACCTCATAGATTTATGCTAAACTATTCACAGAACATATGCATATGAACAAGGGTTTAATTAAAAAAATTCTAATCCTTCAGCCCTAGTTATATTATACTAGCTTTGGGCTGGTACCTTTCCTGTCACTGCTTTCTAATGACCCCCTTCATTAACTGAAAAAAAGAGAAAACCAATCCTATAAGGGACATTATTAAAAAACTGTGCACTAAGGCTACTGTTAACTGTATGACTTCATTTAATATTAGAAGCTTATACTGGAAGCTTCTGAGTTGCCTTTCCTGTGAGCCCTATGCAAACCGAACCAAAGTTTCAAAGCCCATGTGTTTTGTGAGCAAAAATAACAAGAAAACCACAAGCAATAAATGAAAATAATTCCAACATCACTATATCACTAATTACAACTTATGTGTCTGCTTTTATAATTATCACATTGGTAACTTTACCAAATGCCTTCTTCATCACCAAAAAAAAAAAAAAAAAAAAAAATTCAGTTTCCAGTCATATAATGTGGTTTTCACCAAATTATTTTCAGCTGGTTAAATATTGCAGTGTAAGGGTAAAGTGAAGTAAAAAAAATAGGAAAACAATAGGAGAACTGCTCCATTCACCAAATTAACATATTCGGTGTTTATATTAATGTACCAAAAGAACCTATTACTCATGCGGAAAAAAAAGTGTTCATGCTTATGATAATATAGACATGGGTATATTCATGCTTTTAAGACCACTTCCAAAATTTAGCCCATACTAAAGTTGGACATGTTAATTTGTACAATTGAATGATAGCTTAGATTCTCTCTTTCATGCCGGTTAATATTACAAATCCAGCATGCGTTCCCCAAGGCATTTACCCACCCATCCCATATTCGCTCTGTGTCAAATTTAAATACTAAATTTAACATGAAAATATTGCTTCATGGGTATAGGTTGAAAGAAATTAGAGCTACATCTCATTTTGGTTCAATAATAGAAGATTAAAAATATCTTCTTTTGAATATCAATCGACAGACTGCATGCTATGATTTGTAGCGTTTTAGACGCTTGAAATGACCAGGACATGGCGATATGTGTGTGAGGAGGGGCGGACAGTGGGAAAATATGAAAATAGCTAAGTACATCTGCAGAGGTGTTTTGTTCAAGCATTGCTACCAAATACCACACCAAGCCTTCATTATAGCCACAGAGCTTCTGTGTGCACCGTGCAGTGCTCTGCTCTTGAAGATAAATGCCCTGAAATATTCGAGTCAAGAGAAAGTCCAGCACATGGGGTCAGTATAAAAACTGTCTTTTTAAACCATTTTGCATGCAGTCATAAATGTACAAGCAGTTACTATTCTTATAGATTTCATTGGCAGGCCAGATTCCAGCTGGACATGCATCTATTTACAGTAGAAATTATTTTACCCCTTCAGCAGATTCTTATTTTCCTGTTGAGAAGAGGTCACATTATAAATAAACCCACCAACCTATCCTAAATAAATAAATAAACAAACAAACAAATAAATAAATAATGTTTCTCTTTTGATTTAAAACGGCCCATCATCTTTATCTGCCTCGGGAGTAACAGGTCTTGAGACAATGAAAATGTCCTGGCATTTGAGTTTCGTTTTGGGGGTTGAAGTCTGTGGTGGTGGGCTTGATCTCCTCTGCTCTGAAAGCAGTCTTAAAATTTCCCCCACCTGAGCCTCCAGGACAGACAGACGACCACTCAGGGTATGGATGTCTTCCTTAAGCTCCATCTTAGCCTCCTGCAAGGTGCTTTGAAGCAGTGCTTGTTCAGGCACTGGTAGAAAAGGAAGACCTCTTGTGGTCAAGGCCTCTACTCCAGGGCTCGGTCGCTCAAATGGGCTCCGATCCATGGGGCTACGAGAGTCACCTACCCTGTCAATGCGTAAGTCACTTTTGGTGATACCGCTGTCACAAGAATCAGTCTTGTGTAGTGCACTCTTCTCATCTGCTCCTTCTGTGCCTCCATTTCCACTGTCACACCCATTTCTTTCTAAACTCTCTGTAATAGGTTCTTTCCCCTCAGCTGCCTGGTTTTTGGAATCTTCTGGGAGCTTTCTCAGGGTCTTGGTAACATCTCCCCACTCCTCCTCCTTTTGTTGCCAATCTGAGTTAGCTGAAGGAGTGAGTGAGGATCCATTTTCTGTGTTCCTGAGACGCATCCATCCTCGTCCACCAACACCACCACCACCCCTGGGTCGGACAGGACTAGTAAACTTTAGACAGTTCTGGTCAACCATACTGAGGCTGGGCTTAAGTTCCATGGCCTCATGGCAGGCCTCACCACTGGACTCCTCTGTTTGAACATATGCCAGTGCCCTTTGCACTGGGGTGATCTGTGAAACAGTTACAACTGTGGAGCCACCATTACCACTACCTCCACCCAAACCAGGAGTCCCATTTTGCATAGAGGTTCCATGATGATGATGGAGCGAGTTGTGCACCTGGTATTGGGTCTGAGAATAATGGTGCTGCTGGTGGTGGTGTTGGGACAGTGGGTGGAGCTGGTGCTCCATATGGAGCTGGTTCCTTTCCAGGTCAGGCAACAAGGACCCCTGTGCTCTCATCTCTTTCTGCTGTTTGAACTTTTGGAAGAGTTTGCGAACTGGATGATCTACAGGAATGGAAAGTGTGACCTCATTTTTCTGGTGTCTCCTCTCCTCCTCCTCCTTCTTCACATCCGCAATTTTACGGAAAACGATCTGTAAAAAAACAAGAATTTCTTAGTTATGTTTTGTATGCCACTGATGTCTATTTCACCACCACATAGTCCATTTGTTAATGGAAAGAATTATATTTAAAAATCTACAGAATATATTAATAAAATGTTTAATTCTTAAAGAATTCATTATTAAAGATAATTAAGAGCATATACAGGAGAATAAAGATTTTATTGATTATTATATATTATATGTCTTATATCATATTTAAAGTTTTTATTTCTCAATGTCACTATAACACCCAGCATTCATTATGCAATTACCATGAGCACTAAACTCTCATTAGCATCAGTGACATAGCACCTATGTGTAAGAATTCCTGACAGAATAAACATGCAGTAACTCAGCAGCATTCATGAATTCTGAGATGAATTTTTAAAATACATTTTCTTTCAAAAGCATACTATGTTTGTTTTTACTGGGCTTTGGTACAAACTCACTGGCCAGCATTAACTGTTTTAGTAGTTACTGTAGCTCTTCTGTGGGATCAGAGCAGACGTACTAGGCTTCGCTCCCCATGCATCAGTGAGCCTTGGGCACTCTTGACCCTTGCTAATTCACTCACTGTCCTTTACTGGACCACTGCATACCAGGAACACAACATAAGTCCTATCGTTTTGAAGAGGAATAGACCCTAATCAACCATAACATTAAAACATTATGACCACTAAGAGGTGAAGTGATTAACATTGATTATCTTGTTACAGTGGCACCTTCCAAGGCATGAAATATATTGGACAGAAAGTAAACACTCAGTTCTTGATGATCATGTGTTGGAAGCAGGATCTAAGTAACTTGGATAAGGGCTACATTGTGATGGCTAAACAGCTGGGTCTTTTACTCTCCAAAATTGAAGGTCCTGTATGGTGTTCTTGGTATGCTTTCGTAAGTACCAAAGGCAGTCCAAGGAAGAACAACCAGTGGCACAGGCATGAGTGTCATGGGGGCCCAGTAGTGATGGGTGATTCGTAATTGAATCGTTCAAAAGAATCAATTCATTTAAGCGAATGAGGAACTGAATCGATTTACCAGTGCTTTGCTAATATAACTGACTATTATCACATAAAGTAGTCGGAATCACTCATTAAGTCTCAAAGCTGGTGGAGGCGAAAGTGCTGTACGACACACTGTGCAGCAGGCAGTCTCTACGGCTAGATCATATCGTGTAGTGAACCACTGAATCATTGAGTGACTGAGTCGTCGAGTCCTTCGCAAATGATAACTCGCTGAGTCATTCGCGAACGATAACTCGCTGAGTTGTTTGTGAACTGATAAGTCGTTCATTAAACTGCTCACTCGATGAACAAGAGACTAGATACCCCTACCTTAAGAAGACAGAAGCCATAGTGGATCATGAACAAACAACATGGCGAATGTAGTGATCTGCAGTCAACAATTTTTTTAATGTTTAAAATGTTTAACTGCAAGAAAACATACTAATAAAATAAACACACAGACTACTACTGCGATGGCCTGGCGGGCTATCCGGGGTGTACTCTGCCCTCGCCCAGAGTCGGCTGAGATGGGCGCCAGCATCCCCGCGACCCTAATTAAGATTAAGCAGTTCAGAAAATGACATGACACAGACCACTAAGTTGATTTAAGCTGCATTAAGTAAAGAACACTTTATATAATTGCTATGATACCTCTTCATAAGGCAGAATATATAGCTTAGTGAGTTAACAGTATGCCTTGTAAACTTATGATGTGGGTTTCAGCCTGGCTACATTTTTTGTTTGTTTGGGGGTTTTTTTTGTTTGTTTTTTTTGGTAAATCAAATAAATCAGTATGAATTGATTTACTACCGTTGAATGAACTGAAAAAATCGAGTTAGTTAAAGGAATCGGACTCCCCATCGCTAGTGCCCAAGGCTCACTGATGCAGATGAGGAGCGAAGACTACTACATCTGGTCTGATCCTACATAGGTGCCACTGTAGCACAAACTACTGAAACCGTCATTGCTATCTATGATAGAAAGGGGTTAGAACACAAAGTACACTGCAACTTGTTAAATAAATCTAAGTCTCTTTCTGTAATAATGAAAAAGGTTGGCATGATGACTTCCTTTTTCAACTCAGAGCAATTCAGGCTTTCAGAAGAGTTCAAATCTGGATGTAGGGATGATCCCTGCACCACTGGGTTGGTATGATTTTGAAGTTACTCGGGGTCATCTTGTTAAAAGCTGTCTTTGATAAAGTGTGTACACTTTGGCAAAGACAACCACACTGTAATAATATTAATTGTTCAGCTCACACTTTCACTATGATGGCTTGATCATTTGCGTTTTTGTAATATTAAACATGTCATAGTGTGCAGGTGTATATCCAGGTACTTATCAGAATTCATGAAGCAATCAGAGTTCACAAGATGCCCAAAAGCACCACTCTCTATTCCGCTGTATACCACTTAATCCTACTCATGGGGAGTCATGGGTGGGCTAGAGCCTATTTCAGCCGACAGTGGACGAAGGTGGAGAACACCCTGCACAGTTCACCAGACCATTGCAGAGCCAGCACACACAACCATTCACACTCACATCTTCTTCCAGAAGAAACCCACCCAGGCACCAGGAGCAGGCACAGGGAGAACATACAGGAGTGGCCCAAGCCCAAGACTTTAACTCAGGACTTTCTTACTGTGAGGTAGAAGTGTTAACCACTACGCCACTCTGCCACCTCTTATTGGTGAAGTGGAATATGTTAATTATTGTCTATAATGTGCAAGGTTTTTCTTAAGATGTTTTGGTTTCTACATTGAGCTGCATTGAATATGCCTGGAGTTTTGCCAAACAAAATGCAGTGTATGCTCAATTCCCTAACTAGCAATGCACTTGTAAATATTTAAACTGCAAATAGTGAACAAGCAACACTTCACTAAGTAAAAAATGCAATAGATAAATGGATCCTTTGTGGGCAAGAATAAAAGCAATGCAGCCTCTGGCAAGCCAGAACTTCATTCAGACCGAGACGATGGACCTTTCCTTCTTTAGATTACATTTCTTTGGCAATGGGTATGCATGTGACAGAAGCTTTGATCACATATGGCATTAATTAGGCAGTGCTAATTAGCCGCTTGGGCTTCTCTTTGGGTGCCCCAGGGAGAGCTGCATGGCCCAGCCTGGCATACTACAGAAGACATTCTCCACACAGCTTGTTATTTTTAATAAGGTTCCAATCACACTATCTAATGACTATCTGAGGTTAAGCACTTAGATATTGTTTATACTTGCCCTTCTATATTCTCTGCTTTGGGAAATATAATGCATAATAAATTAACTTTCACCTCAGTTCACCTGCACTTGCAACCAGACTTACTAAAATATAAGAATAAAAATCTATTAGCAAGGTTTAATACTTTTTTCCTACCAAGCATCTATGACATGATACATCATGTCATAAAAAAATCCAAAAGGATCTTAAAATATATACATCTCAATTTTACATTATTTAGATTTGAATTATTTATGATATATGATTTTTTTTATCACACAGTATTTCAGTGCCACAGTATCCAGTATGACATTTTACTCAGATTAAATTATCAGACATACTAACCGTAATGCATTTTGAACAGAAGCTCCTCAAAAGTTAACAAAGAATAGAAATAGTTACCAGTAGCGCAATAAAAGGCTCAAAAATATGAGCACATTTCTCCCCAGTAAAACTTTAGATGAGACAGGTGACATATTCAGCTTGAATGATTTGTGCAGGAGTTTTCAATGCTCCAGTATAAAACAATACTTGCCATCTCATATTTGGTTCTCTAAACTCAATCCCTACCCTCTCTGTCTGCAAAGGTAAATAGCTTTTTCCATCTCATATGAAAAATAAATCTATCAATTTATATACTGTACATATATTAATATACATTCATGTTTATTAAGGATGCTACGAAAATAATTTAGCCAAAAATAATAATAAAAAAAACCCCTGCTTTTTAGGTTTAAAACCGAAAATAGAATATGATTTATTACAGCAAAATAAGCACTAGTAGTTAGCACGTCTTCCTCACAGCTTTTCCATATTGCCCCTTGGTGTGAGTGTGAATGGTTGTGTGCATGTATTGGCCCTGGGATGGTCTGGCGAGCTGTTCAGTGTCGGCTGAGAAACGCACAGACTCCCCATGACCCTAGTAGGAGTAAGCGATTCTGCAAATGAGTGAGTGAGAGGACGCAGTTTAAAATCAATGTAAAAAAAAAAAAGAAACCAACAAAAAAACACGTATTAAAACTGAAAAAACTTTTTACATGGCTAATTAAACATTTGCTGGTGTACCATGTTGCGGATCAGAATTCAGCACAACATCAACAGGAAACAGTCTCTGATTGTAGAGCTTGCAATATTGTTGCACCCCACCACCTCATTAAACCTGAAATGGCCAAATGGAAATGAAAACTCAAAAAAACAGCGATATCGCTTATATTTTTTTTCAGCTGGGTTAAACTGATCACAGAAGCATTTGCAGTGTTGTATTATTGGCAAACTAAAGATATGAACAGCTGAAGATTTAAACTGTAAGCCATCAGAGTGGTAAATTTTGTAGAGAGATGCACTTGCGGGTGATACCAAAAAATACTAGCAAATTTAACTATTCATTCATTCATTCATTCTCTAAACCTCTTAATCCTAATTAGGTTCACGGGGAGGCTGGTGCCCATCTCAACCAACTTTGAGCAAGGGCAGAGTACACCCTGGACAGCTGCCAGACCATTGCAGGGCAGAAACACACTGCCGGAAATGCAGCCTACTCTTAGCGAAAGTCAGCAATTGTTCTTTTATATGCCTCTTACCACAGACATGGCTGGCCTTGTCTGATAACCCAGTTAGCCGCACTGGGGGACAGTAGTGACAACCCCGTGATAGTGGGGCTTGATTCCCCGACCTTCAGATCAGTAATCCAGCACCCTACCCCCGGAACACCACTGCACCCAGATTTAATCATGTAAAAAAAGTCTTTATTGTTTCCCTGGTTGGAGTAAATAAGGTAGGTCACATTTCATTTATTAAATTGATTCATGTATTGAATTACCTCACATTAATTGATTTTAAAATCAGTGCGGTCTTACCAACTCAAATTGTTCAGAAGAATGTGGTGGAAAAAGATGTCTGTAATCTCAAAAGTGAAGCAATAATCTTTTTAAAAAGTCTGTAGTAAGTGAACCCAAGAAACTATAAATAATTAAAAAGACAATCATGAAAATAACTTTCCAGGATTTCAGAAAACCATCAAATGCTCTATAAAACACCATCAATGTTATTTTACTGATTTAAAAAAGTCGCCTCCGCAAAGCAAGCAATAGGCCATGGTGATAAAAATAGAGCAGAGAATGTCATGTAATTCTTCATTATCTCTATGCAGTCTCTTAACACTGCATTGCTGTATCGGCTGTCATGTCCCATCTTCACAAATGTAAATAATGAGTTAATCTTCATTCTGCCATCAAATCTTTCATTGTTACTGCACTTAAATGTGTTTTTAAGCTGTAAACTAAGTTCTGTGGCTGTGCTCTGATGGAACACATCAATGCTGTTGTTCATATTGACAAAATAAGCTTTTTTATCTTATTAATTTTGGCCAAGGCATGATTGTTGGTTCAGTATGGTTTCAGTATTGGTATAACTGCTTATATTAGAGGATTTTCACTTACAACAGTTTGCTTAAAATTGCACAATAAAGAAATGAGAGTTTAGGAGGCAGTTTTCTGACAGCTAACAGAAAGGCTATAGTGACTTAAATAATGACTCCTAACAATTCTGGTGAGCAGAAAAGCATCTCAAAATACACAACCCATCGAAACTTGAAGCAGTTGGGCTACAACAGCCGAAGACCATGTCAGGTTCCATGCTAAGGTGGCCACACTAAATATTGACTTTTTTTCTCAAAAAAAGAGAGTTATTTTTATTATTAGAATATATTATTGTTTGTTTACTTATTCTCATCAATATGATCCAATATTACATGAAATAAATACTTGAATAGTACTTGGTTTCTGATTTATCTTTATTTTGTTAAACTGCATAAGTGTACTATATTTTTTAATTTCTTAACTCACTAAACCATTTCATATGGCTTGAAGCTCATTCATGCTATGCAAAATTGTTTTTCATTTTTTTGAAATATTGGTATTTTCAGTGTTTTTGTTTATTAGCCATACTTTTACCTCAATATGCTGGTCGGAATGATTTTTTTGGTTCTAACTGCCTACAATAGCATTGTTCAATACATTTTTACCAAAAAAACTATAGAAAAGTAAAATTTTTTTTTTTTTTTTTTTATTAGGAGCCCTTGTAGACACCGGTGTTTTAGTGGTGGTGTATAATCTTAACTGTGCACACACACACACACACACACACACACACACACACACACACACACACAGATATATATATATATATATATATATATTCATAACTCTGAAAGACCAGTGAAAATAGAGAGAGAGATCCAGGGTGACCCAAAACATAAAAACCTTCCACATACATAGTTTTTAAGAATTCATTTCATGTGTGTGTGTGTGTGTGTGTGTGTGTGTGTGTGTACAAGTGTTGATGTTTCAAATTTCACAGCCATGCACCAAAAATCTAGGTGAACTAAAATACACAGAGATTGATCTGAGCAGCAAACTGTTACTTGCTACAGGACAATAATGGTAAAAGGGGTCAGAGGAAAGAAATTCATCCCAGATAACACTGTGCAGAACTGCTGGGCTGTAGTCCTCCAGGGACATTTAGGGGAGGTGTATTATGGGCACACCTGTTCCCTGCAACCATGATTCAATCTGACTTGGGGTTCATCTAGTAAATGAATAAAAGTATTCAATGCTGTTATTCACCCTAAACTGCACAGCCCTATCAGAGCTAATTACTGTCCATGCTAATAGCAAAGTTTTCTTAAATATGAAGATTTAGACAAAACAAGGTTTTTATTTGAAGTGAAAAATTAGTGCGCAATCCAAACAACAGGTTAAGTCAACTGGATCTATGAGACATGTGATATGATGGATATTTAAACTTAAAAACTCTGTATAATTAGACTTTTGCAGCTGCTTACATTTCCTCAGTATTCCCATAATCATTTTCATAAGGATGGCTAACCAAGACAAAAGCTACTTTACATAATGAAGTTAATATTAAACAATTAAAGCTCATCATCATCAAGAATGTTCATGAACAGTCCTAGTAGCATCATTTTGGTGACATGCTCCATAATTCCCTTAGGCATGTAAATTTTATACCAATTTTATGTCTATTCCCATTTTGATTACAACTTTAGCATAATGATGCCATTACTGGCACAACAAGAGTGAAGCCTGCCAAAGTCTATTCATACAGGATTTGTGAGAACTAATCTTCACCCATGGAGTACAGATGAAAACCATGCATTATTCATGAAGACAGATTTAGCAACACAAGGCAATTAGGCAATGTGCATTTGTACAGACAGTCAAAATATATCACTATTTATACTATGCACTCCATCCATATGCTTTTATCTTACCCACAGTGTCATAAGCTAAACAATAATGAATGCATCTGAATTACAGATGAAGACTATTATATATAATGCATCCAAATTCCTATACTACAACAACACACAGAACAGAGATGTTATTTATTAATAATTGCCTAATGAAACAATATAAAGAGCTAATCGTGCACTCAATAATTAGTTTTTCCAGACATAGTAATACTATAATAATGTCGACAGGTTTTATTGCTTGATTTGCAAAAAAAAATGTTTATGTCAGACAAGCCTAGCAATTAAACGTTTATTATGGCCTCTAGGCATCAAGAGGGAATTCTTTTTTTTTCTACACTACCTAGATGGAATTATTATTTTCACAAATAAAAAAATAAAATTAAATATTAATAACCTACATGCAAAATAATACAGGCAAAATATTTTTTCTTGACCTCAAGATACAGCTGACAGATTTTATTTCTGAACAGTATCAGGGCAACACAGACACCTGGGAATAGAAACTGGCATTGAACCAACCCATGTTGGAGAGGAAAAACCCTGAAAGAATGAGGCAAGTCATGTAAGCACTACATTTCTAAAAACACGTCCAGGCTGCGCTTCATGATTTGGTAGTGTCACATATATAACATTTGGCTTATTCCCAAGCTGAAACCAGAGGGATAATGGAAAAAAGCACTTTTCCTATTCAGTCATGGCTGACACACAGACACAGAGATATATGTTCTTTTAACAATCAAAGATATAAAGATTCATTTTATAAAATACACTGTCAACTGGAGGACCACAAATTGCACAGTGTCTAAGAGTCAGTAAATATGAGGAAAGAAGATACTGAAGCACACAATAAAATGCAAATGGCACTTACTAGATTCACAAATCATTAAAAGAAAAGTCCATAAACAAGTGAAACAAGTGTTTATAATCAAGCCACAATATGATTGTACTCATATTTAGGCAGCAGACTAAATTCCACAAGAACAGTAGATGTATTTTTAGTACGCTCTTTCTTCTTCAGAAAGCTTGTAACCTTCTGTAAAATTAATGCTGGGAAAACAAACATTGGTAATCTTTTTTTTTCTTTCTTTCTTTTTTTATAACAATAAGCATCTGTGGCCTTTTTGTTGTGTTATATGTAATTTAGTTTAATCAATATGTAATTTCATGCACATTTAGGGGGATAGGCCAAACCTTCAGATAAAAGCATAAAATATCATATGGTAGTAATTTATGGTGATGCCTGTGAAATTCCACAAGTTATGAAGTAGAGCAATGAAAGAGTCAGTGTACCAATAAGAGAAAAACAATTAGTTGCAGCTGTCTTTTTATGGTAAAGTCTAGGAGAAGTAGAGGTTTTACTTCTGACAGTAGGAGAGTACTATAATGGAGAAATGGCTTAGTTGAACTGAAGGATGGCATCTCATCATAACCTTATTTCAAAACCAGATTCAAAGACTAGCTTTAGTGTATAGATGAACATTCAACATGATGGACAGATCAATGGATGGAAGGAATGAAGTGACATGCAATGTCTGACTGAATACTTCTTTTCGTTCCAAACCACTGAACCAGTTACCTTCAATACTCCAAATTTGCTCATTTCCTTGCTAAGTACCAATAGCAAAGTTCATCACCTTGTGACCATGACTATGATAACATAAGCTTGTAAAACATCCCCGCTACATCAAGCTCATCCGCTTGCTCATGTTCACCATGTGAAGAAGCTGAGGAAGTCTTGCTAATAATTTAGATCTCATTATTGTAAAACATGATACAGTGGCACTCACTAAACACCAACAAGAGAAAAACTCCTGAGAATAATCTTTTGCTAGCATGAAGCTAGGCCTTGTTAGGGTTAGATGATGCATTGATATGGGCAAGACATTAATTGTTTGGGACATAAACATGTTCAATAAATGTTCTTTCACTAACTATATGAGGGAATATAGTGCAGAATGATGGTATGAGTACTTCATACTTACTTTACAAACCTAAACCTGGATCCTTCACAGAACAAAGTTTAGCAAATGCTAATTCCATTTCATAGTTTCATTCATGTCTAATACATTTTATCCACCTAAGTGAGTGTCTTGGCTATTTCACAAGGTACTGATCGCATTAATGTGTTCTTATGCATGTTTAAGTGTACACTGAGCTTGTAACATGACAAAGGGGCTTGCATATAGTGGATGCAAAAGCTTTAACAGTAGAGTTACAGTAGAGCTTCTACAGTAGGCACTAGATCAATATCTCTGATGCAGAAAATGCCCTCTGTGTCACTGTGGGTCAAATTTGGAAAACCAGAAAAAAATGGGGATTTGTTAAAATTTGAATTTTCTGATCTGAACTGAGCAAAGTATTAAAATGTTTAAATAATATAAATGAACTGTTAATAAAACAAAATATGAGTCAATATTAGTATAAAATAATAGTTATTAAAACATTACCTCAACAGATTAAAATAATGAGTTTATCAGTGTTTATTTTCCCAGAAATATTTCTGCAAACAGACGTCAGTCAAGTGAGGAGATGATGATGATGATGCCTTGAAATGCCATGAGAAAGGCAAATGTGGATGGGGGTAAAAAAAGAAAAGAAAAGAAAAGAAAAGAAAAATTCTTATTGTAATACGATTTAAGAATTTAGGATTTTAGCCCATTTTACTCCCTGGTCATTTGCCAATTACCACCCACCAGCTACCAACTAGGAAGAGTGAAGGTTGCACCGATAATCTTACATAAGTCATATGTACTAATGCAGGCTCTACATACAGTCATCTGCCTACATCTCCTTTCAGTGGAACACAGAAAGTTTTCTTACTATGGTGCAAAGCTTTGGGCATACACAGAGGCACAGCTTGCCAACAGGCAAGGGAGGCAACTGCCAGAGGGGGCACCCGAGAGCTGAAAAGCTAGCAATCTGACACAACCAAAACATTGAACTGTGTGTGTGTGTGTGTGTGTGTGTGTGTGTGTGTGTGTGTGTGTGATGGCACTGCAGTGGTCTGGTGAATTGTTCACGGTGTACCATGGCTTCGCCCAGTGTCTGCTGTAATAGGCTCCTCTGACCCTAGTAGGAGTAAGCGGTTTGGCAAATGAGTGAGTGATTGACAAATCTGCAGCTGTCAAATAGAAATAAGGTAAATGCCAGCTAAAAGTAAATATCTGTAAAACCAGTGCCAGTAGTTAAAATGAAATCGAGTCAAATAAGTGAAAACCAATTGAACAAAGGAGTTAGAGTTGGGACACCAGCAGCTTACAGGATGAAAAACTGTATTAGCTATTAGTTACAGTACTCTCCATAACTAGGCAGCTCCATCTTGATCAGGGTCTGTGTGTGGCATGTTTTAACCTGTTGTTTATAGGATTTTGGAGGGGAAAATCAGTTAACTTGAACTACTTCTTCTATAGTTGACTGATGCACATTATGTTTGAGCTGTGCTTGCAGTTTTTTTTTTTTTTTTTTTTTACATGTCACATTATTCATAACATAATGGTAATTAATGCTGGTTGGAGGGGCCCCCTGTGAATTTTTGCTTAGGGCCCCAACAGAATTCAAGAACTGCCACTGGGTATAAACCCCTTATCTTGCACTGTGAACAATGCTTTAGATTTTATTTTTGCAGAGTGGGCAAGAAGCATGGTACAGTAATATAAATGTCAAACTAGGGCTGAATCTAGCATTGTAAGTGAAGTTACAATACCATGGTATATTTAGAAACATATTAATCTATCAGCTTTCACACATAAGAATGTGCACAGGCCAGGGTCTGTTCACTGAGAGGTTTTTAAGTTCTATTTGAACATGAAACTGAGAAGCAGCAGGTCACTGATGAGCTAATCATCTGTTTGTATAAACACTGGTTCACCTGCTAGATAAAGGAAATGATTGTTCAAGCATGTTTGAACACAAGGTCAAGAGATGCCTTCAGTGCACACTATAGTTAGGTCCTGTTCAGAGGTGAAGAGATGACATGGAACTCATGATTCAACTTTTCCATATTTTAAATGCTGGTATGTCAGGTCTGTAAATAGTGAGTGTCTAGTAACTTCAACTGAGAACAGCATCATAAATGACTATATTTAATCTAAAATAAAGAATATTATCAGCACTTGCATAATTCTCATCCTCACTAAGACGTGAAATCAGCACATTAATTTGGCTGTATGACAAGTTCTCTAATAATCTTGTTAATAATGTTAATAATCTCCATTAATATTGCAAGTCACAGTATTAGTAAATGGAATGAGTTAAGATCTAGATATGTACCTCTTATCATTGTTAACAACTATTCATGTGCGATAATGTACGGTATGTGCTTTATTGTTTCCTGACCTGCTAAGGCTTAGTGTATAAATTCATTCACTACAATAAAAAGTACTTGGCTATATTTGTACGTGCTTGAATATAACATGTATAACAGTAAAGCACCAAGACTTTAATGTGATGTTGTAATAAGGTTTTGGCTGTAATGTGCCAATCTAGTTATTTTGTTTATAAAGAAAATAGCAAAAAATTCTTCACCTTGTGCCTATGACTATGATCATTTCTGCATCTGGTAGCATTTTTTCTTTTTGCTAGTTTGATGATGAGAAATGCTATTTGCCCTATTGCTTAAAAGTTTTCAAATGGCATTTTCCAGCCCAGTTAACATTTCAACATAATTAAGAGAAATTCAGGGCACCTGAACAGCCTCCAGTGTTCTAGTTCACAGAGCAGGAAGGACAGAAGCAAAGCCTGCCTGACAGGAGCAAATTGGTACAGAGGTTTATGTTGGGTAGAGCTTTATATAAAACTAGCATTAAATTAATTTTCTCTGGGATCACAAAAACCATGTAACCTGGATTTTATTGAGCAAGGTAACACAGAAGCGTACTAACATTATAGCACGCAGTCAGTAGGGGTATAATAATTAAAATTCAATAAGATGAAGTGGTGACTTTATATAATACATGAACAGCACTGCAAACCACTGATTCAGGGTGCCGTATGGCTCAATTGATAAAAACATTCAGCATTGTGAGCAAAGCAAAGTACTTATAAAATTTAAAGAAAAGAAAATAAATTGTCTGTCTGGTGCATTTACTGACTGATATACATCACAATGCTGACTGACTATTTGCCCTTTGGCAGGAAATTGACAAAACAACAACTTTTTTTTTCTAATGACAACAAATTAAAATTATTTACTAGAATATTTTTGGTAATGCTTTTAGTGAGTTTTACAGAAAACAATGCTTGAACTGGGCAGCATGGTGGCATAGTGGTTAGCATTTGTACCTCACAGCAAGAAGGTCCTACATTCAAGCTCAGTGGTGTTTCTGTGGGCAGTCTGCATATTCTCCCCGTGCTTGCATGGGTTTCCTATGGATGCTCCAGTTTCCTCCCACAGTCCATAGACATGCACATCAGGCTAAAAGAATATTCTTGGTTCCCCCTAGATGTGAATAGAAGTGTGAATGGTTGTGTGTCTGAGTGTCTTGCAATGGTCTGACGAGCTGTTTAGGGTGTACCCTGTCTTCACCTGGAGTTGGCTAGGATGGGCTTCAGCCTCACCTCGAACCTAATAAAAGGTAAAGTGTTTCTGAAAATTAAATTAAATTAATGTGGCTTTAACTATTGAGACAAGCTTTGAAAGAATAAGTAATTCATTTGAACGGAAAAGAAACCCAGTCCACGAAAATCTCAAGAGGAGGTCTGCTTTTAGGCAATTTTAAGGAAAGCCTCCTGGGTGAAGCCTCCTGGGTGAAGCAATGCACGAGATTTTCATGCATTGTTTAAAAGGTGTCAAGCCTCAGGAGTAGTGTTCTGAATTTAAATAGATATATGTACAAAATACACTGACTTCTTTCACAGTTTTTTCATGCAGTTTCTTCAATACTGTAAAACAGTAGACGATAGTTAAATTGAAGAAAGACTTTGTGAGCAGGTGTGAATAATACACCACCAAAAAAAAAAAATCACACACAAAAATATGTTGTTGTTCCACATTTAGCTTTGCTTACAGCACGTCTTGAGTTGATGAGGGAAAAATTTCAACACTCCATAAAGTCTTCTCCAGCACATCCCAAAAACTTTCAATAGGGTTAAGGTCAGGACTCTGGGGTGCCAATACATATGTGAAAATGATTCCTCATGCTCCCTGAACCACTCTTTCATCATTTGAGTCCCTATTTTATATCTGTGCCATCAGGGAAAAAAAAAAAAAGAAAAAGTTTGTTGATGTTGATAACCTGCTCATTCACTTCATTCAGGTCATCGGCTGACTTCATTTTATTTTTGTTGCTGAGCCTCGACCTGACCAACTGGAGCAGCAATGCCATGGAGATTACATGCTGGGATCATGGCTAAATGCACTCCATGAAAATATTAGAATGTGCAACTTTTTTTTTATGCCGGGCAGTGTATTATAACAGGTAGTGTACATTTTGTGAAATTATTTAACCTTTTTAAAATGAGTTAGATCATAAATTAGTTCAACTGCATTTTTCATCTAGAGTTTCCTTTATACTATTTATTTGTAAGAGTGTGGGATATATATAGAGAGAGAGAGTTGCTTTGCATCCTCACATAAGCAAAATATCAGTTTTTTGGCCAGTAATTGGAGGAGAGCTTACTCCAGTACCAAGCCTATACTCTATCCTCACACAGTGATATTAGCAGCCCAGCTAGACTGCGTACAGCACCTCCCACTGCACAGCAGGCCAATCATCAGATTAGCGCCTGCCGCTGGCGACCACAGAGAGATCTATTATAGTCTCAATCAGATTCACAGATCCATTCTTCCTTATTAAGGCATCCACTGTAAAAGCCCACACTGAATGGTTGAAGATGGAGCCTGCCATCTGAAAGGAGGTATTGCCTTGGTAAAGGCGATGCCATTTAAAATGGCATAAATTAGAACACTTTGTTTGAAGATCAATGCTTGGTTTGGACTTTTAACTGAGACAGAATGCTAGAGTACTCAATCTGACTATTGTACTGGCTGGCAGACTGGGAGGGGAACCAGACCAGATGAAAGGAAGGATAATCAGCATAACATTTTAAATCTGTAGTTTTGTAATGGCTAAATTATTACATTTACTTAATATAATGCATGTTTGTTTATTTAAAAGACTCAATCCCCCATAATCCTATTCATCCTAAAATACAGATGTATCAATTACACTCATCATCTATGTGTAAAATCTTGCGGTGGGCAGTGGTGGCTTAGTGGTTAATGCGATAGGTTAGTGATCCGAAGGTCAGCGGTTCAGTCCCCGCTATCACCAGTGTTGGGCCCTTAAGCAAGGCCCTTAACCCTCAGTTGCTCAGCTGTATAAAAAAAAAAGATAATTGTAAGTCACTCTGGCTAAGAGTGTCTGCTAAATGCTGTAAATGTAAATATCAACTCAGTAAATTCTTGCTTGCTTAGCCAGTGCATTGGGTCAGGATGGGCAGAAGTCTTTTCCATTTCCATATTCCTTTCTTAAATTTCCAAGCTACATGCTCCCCTGCCCCTCTAAAGCTCCACAAGACATTATTTAAAGGCTTTTTATAAATTTGTAAGAATATTCCATGCATCATGTGTCTGCAGAGTATATAAATTCTTCTATGTAAAAGCATCAAAAACTCAGTTCTTAAAATTGGGAACGTTTACTGCGTACCATATCTATCAAGTCATCTTTTAGGACACTTCAGGACCAGGATAGATGACACAGCAAGCACATACCCACCCTTTTGCTGCTTCTGCAAACGTGTGTAGTTTTCAAGTCTTAGACTTTTCCCTTGATGCTGAAAGAGCAATTCTCTCTTTTCTCATTTACAGTAATGGTTAGGATGATGAACCTGTGCCGCTCAGCTTATTGGCAGGAGGAAGAGCAGTATCAAGAAAATGCCTTGTAAATCAAGCAAGAGAATTACCCATTAGTAGAGTCTCATTTCTGGAATTAAGTCTTAAACCCCAAATCTCAGTGAATAATAATTACACAAAAAGGTACCTTTTATTCACTTCTGACAAAATAATAAGACAAGCAAAACAAAATGGGTAATAGATGAGAAGACAATAAGCTGAAGCCAATCCTGGCTGACTCTGGACAAAAGGCGGTAAACCCTGTATAGCTTGTCAGTCCATTGTAAGGCCAACTCAGAAAAAAAAAAATTATTCACACCTACAACAATCTGGAACAACCAATTAGCCAAATGTGCATGCATGTCTTTGGACTGAGGGAGGAAACTAGAGCATGCAAAGGAAACCGACGCAAACACAGGGGGAACATGCAAACTCCGCACAAAAACACTCTTGGTGAGTACGGGGCTCGAGCCCAAGACATTCTTACCGTGAGCTGAGAGTACTAACCACTATACCACCATGTCCCCCTTGCTGGCTTTGATTTGACATATTTCCACAGTTTCTGTAAACACTTTGTCTACATTGTATGTAATTTTTTTTAAAGGTCTGTCCTTGGAGGAAACCTTTCAGCGATTAATTTGTGAAATCAATTAAATTCCATATTCGTTCAAGTGGATTCAATTGTGGAATTGGCCAGTCCATCCTTCCCAGTGTTCCAGATGTTTCTTGTTCAAATAATTTCTACATAATTTAGATGAATGTTAGGCATCGTTGTCTTACAAATGTATGAATTTGCAGCCAAAAAACAATTTTCATTTCTCTCAATTCTGACAGGTGGTCTAATAGATTTATTAAGCACTGTATGTCCCTGTCATATGACAAGTTTATCCACAAGATGCTCAGAGCTGGTTATTTCACTGGTTCCATGACACTAAATCGTTATGTTTTGCATAAAAAGTCAGACTGTCCTCAGAATAAGTGGTCATCTGTTTGATTATAAATGTATTGTAGTAGAACATTGTATGTACAAATCAATTGAAAAGACAATTCATATGTTATAAAATACAAGAACCAAATCAAAACCTTCTTTAGCTCAACAGGATTCAAAATGCAAGTTAATACCAGCTCACATTCTAAAGACCTGAAATCCAAGATACAACTTACGCCTGTCACTCAGTGATGACTGAAAATACAACCCGCCAATGACTCAGGCTTAGTGAGTCAAACATTTCAGAGTCATGTTTTACATAAAAGTAAATGGGCTACCTATAAATCAATAGGAAACTGAAGTTTAGGGTTTTGGAGGTCTTTCACAGCTAACCTTACACTGCTGAGATATTTCATAGACTTTCACTGATCCTTTCTTTCACAGTGAGAACACGTCAACGGAGTTAAAAAGAGAGTCCCAGCATACAGGATGATGCAAACAGCCACTGACCAGGGCAAATGGTACATGGAGAGAGGTTTTGAGTGACAGCTCATAGATAAAAGCTGCTCAGCTATGGCAGTGGGAAAGAAAAGGCTTTCAGATAAGTGACATAAAAAGCAGATTGGTATTTATATTTGTCCATGTGAGACAGAAATCATGCAGACAATTATGCATGATGATATTATTTAGGTAAGTGTGTATGTATGTGTGTACATTCATTCATTCATCTTCTAAACCGCTTATTCCTACTTAGGGTCGCGGAGAGGCTGGCGCCCATCTCAGCCGACTCTGGGCGAGGGCGGGGTACACCCTGGACAGCTCGCCAG
>JAOUQZ010000033.1:2508743-2556737 GCA_028564935.1 Neosilurus hyrtlii | reverse complement strand
ACTGTGGGAGGAAACCAGAGTACCCGGAGGAAACCCACGCAAGCACAGGGAGAACATGCAAACTCCACACAGAAACGAGCTGTGAATCAAACCCAGGACCTTCTTGCTGTGAGGCAGACGTGCTAACCACTGCGCCACCGTGCCGCTTATTGTGTGTGTGTGTGTGTGTGTGTGTGTGTGTGTGTGTGTGTGTGTGTGTGTGTATATATATATATATATATGTCAATCATGTGTAGGTTAATCTTACATCATGTATATAATATCTGTTTGTTTAATCATGTGCAGCCAGTGGGTAAGAACAAGAAAGTGTTTATTTGTGTTTCCTTCTAGACTCATTAGATCAGACTCATGCTTTATTCAGGACGTGCCTTGTAGGGGGTATTTCTTAGTAAAGCCAGCTCATCAGTCGAGCAACCCAGCGCACGGGTTGGGGGTGGTGGTACGGGACGGTGGGTGGGTATCGCTTGTGTCACTCTGGCAAAACAATATTCACCCTAGCATTTTATAAAACATCACGAACCCCCTCACTTTATATCTCATATAAGGTTGATCTGTCCTACCAGAAACACCCCCTGCACTCGCTAGACCATCACAGGGTCAACACACACACACACTTTTTTCCAGAAGGTGATGTTCCTTGATGTACTGAGCTTAATTTTC
Source organism: Neosilurus hyrtlii (assembly GCA_028564935.1). Taxonomy (NCBI): domain Eukaryota; kingdom Metazoa; phylum Chordata; class Actinopteri; order Siluriformes; family Plotosidae; genus Neosilurus; species Neosilurus hyrtlii. The sequence continues at coordinate 2,556,077 of JAOUQZ010000033.1, read as the reverse complement.
ACATTGTTTTTCTCAGTATTCTGCACTCATTCTCTGAGCAAAGGTGGGGTATACCACGAACAGCTCACAAGACCTTTGTAGGGCAACACACACACAACCATTCACACACACCTAGGGGCAATTTGGAACAACCAATTAGCCTAATGTGCATGTCTATGGACTGTGGGAGGAAACCAGAGTACCCAAAGGAAAGCCACGCAAGCACAGGGAGAACAAACTCCATGCAGAAACACCCAAACCTGGGACTCAGGACCCAGGACCTTCTTGCTGTGGGGCAGATGTGCTAACCAAACAATACTAGACACTTTGACATCTCACTTTGACAGCACAGTTATCCACTAGCACATATTTACCATTTATCCCATGATATGGGTCGGAAAAAAGGAAGCACAAAGGGAAGGAGAGATGCATTTCCTCAAAAAAATGCAAGTGTGATCAATCCACAATATAAAAAATAGCAATCTATGATCGATGGATGTGTGTCTCGGATAAGTTGTTCAGAGCTATGAAATGAAGTTTGGTGTCCTTCTGATGAAGCATGACTGAGCCTGAAAACTTTATTTTCAAAACTCTGTTAATTTCAAAAGTGTAAAATGGCAGAAAAACAAGAAAACTAATTTTTCGAAAAGCTGTATCTAAGTGCATTATTTGGGACCAGGAAGCTGAAATTTTGGTCAATATCTTGAAAACTGTAGAAGAAGAAGTGCAGTGAAGATAAAGGTCCCATGGATAACAACACATGCTGCTAGAACAATCCCATGACAGCAATTAAAGAGGGCAGCTGGGCAGTCTCATAATATAAAGCACCTTTGTGCTACATTCAGAAAACAAGGTAACGTTAATGTAACTTCTGTCGCTACTATCGAGACAGAGCCATTTATTTGCTGCTCACCTTGCAAAACATCTTTTTGTTCTTCATAGACTTGGACTGAGAAATAATCTTCTAATATTACCTAACTTTAAGCCTGAATATGCCAAGGTTCCTACATTGCTGGGTGCATTTTTACAAGATAAAGGACTTCCAGGTGATCATATATAAAATCCAGACTGTGTGGATAATGGACAGTTAATTTTATAATAGCAGTATGTCTATGCCTCTACAGAATATGGATAGGGTTTTGCTTGATGTGGTTTATAGTTCAGGTATGTCACTAGGTGGCTGTGTGGCTTCAATAAATGTAACATATTAGCTGTTTACGTTTCTCTCATATCAAGTAAACATATTTATATAGGCTATATACATGATGCTTTGCCAAGATTCTGCTGCTACCTTCCTTTAAATGCTTCCATAAGGGGTGGGAGGGCACACACACTTAAAAAGGTCCACATAAGGGTGACCCAATAAAATCTCCCAAATTTCAAATTCAAATTCAAATTTGTCACATACGAAATCTCACACAGTACAACATGTAGTGAAATGCTTGTAACGACTTTCCTATATTCAAAGAAGAATAAAAACTATCAATATCAAGAAGAAAAATAAAAAATAATAAAAACAATAAAATAAATAAATAACAATAACTATTTAAGAGATATGTATAGTTACAAGTCAAATATAAATATAAAAATATAAAATATAAATGTAGTGGCGATAAATAATACAGTGTGTAAAGTGTCGATGCAGTATGCACACAAAGATGTATGCATTTTCAAAGGTACAAATTTCAAAGGTACAAAAGTATAAAAGTACAGATTTCAAAGGTAAATGGGGAAAAATCCATTCATTTTCTAAGCCACTTAATTCTAATTAGGGTCACAGGGAGGCTGGTGCCCATTTCACTCAGGTAAGGGCGTGGTACACCCTAAACAGTTCGCTAGGCTATCGCAGGGCCAACACATACAACCATTCACACTCTCACCTAGGGGCAACTTGGAACAACCAATTAGCCTACTGCGCATGTTTGTGAACTGTGGGAGGAAACCAGAGTATCTGGAGGAAACCTACACAAGCTTGGGGAGAACCTGCAAACTCCACACAGAAACGCCCGAGCCCAGGAATGGAACTCAGGCCTTCTTGTTGTGAGAGCTGTGTGTGCCGTGTCTCCTTCTTACTGAAACTACACATCCAGCTGTTCAAGCTCAAGGAGTTCAATTTGGGGTTGGGCTACCAACAGACCACTGCCTCTCCTGTCTCACTAAGTTTCATGTGTTCAAATAATGATGAATAAAAATTTAATTGAAAATTGTAAACTGAAAACTGTATTGAATGAAGTTTGTGCAAATAATAATTTAATTATCTTTAATCTCTGTTTTATTATTTACCTTGGAAATGTGGGTTTTTGGGTCCCCCTATGAAAAAAGACCCAACCTATCCACCAAGCTGAATATAGCCGTCATGACTGAAGCTATGCTACTTTTAAACTACACCATACATATTGTGCCACTGAACACATCCTACTTTCAACACACACAAGAGCACACCATCACTCCTGTTATTTTATGTTTAGGCAATAAACACAGGCCAACCTACACCTAGCATGACTCACAGGTTGGTGGAATTTTGTATAATATGTGTTGTTACAGCAGATACAGATGTAAATGTAGGTAGCTTTTTTTCCCCCCAAACAGCTTCTATATCATTCAAACTGATACCTTCTTTTAAATGGTTCCATAAGGGGTGGGACCCAATAAAATCTCCCACATTTCAAAGCTAAATGGAAAAGAAAATCATTAAAGATAATTAAGATGAACAAATCAAACTACATGATGAACAGTCAGCATTAATAAGACAGAGCTAAGGCAAAAACATGCAAACCAGGACCAGATATAAGTTAAACAATAGCAATAATAAATCAGGTGTAACCCAGGTAGACAATAACAATAATAAATCTTAGTTATGAATGGCAAGACCACAGAGCGTACACATTCTTCAAAGTGACCTGTTGTTGTTGCTTCTACGGCAGCTAGCGGAGCTTACACTCTAATGGGAAAATTGAATAACTGAGCTCTAAGCATGGCTATCTGCTGTTGCCCTTTTTTAAAGTTACAGCCCTGTGCCACAAACCTGTGAGAACTTATTCGGAGCACTCACTGCATCCATTTGATGGCAAAGACACAAATGCAGGTAACATTAACTTGCAGGAAAAAAAAATCCTAAAATGTAAGACAAGAGCGTGGTCATAAACACGAGGGCTATAATAAAAACCTGAAGACCAAAACAAGATGTTGTAATCCTTGACATCAATGTTTGTAGACCACAATATTCTGTCGGTACTGATTGGAATGACCATCATTCATGTCATCATTCCAAGTTTGTCATGCTGGGACATGTATGAGGTCCTTAGTTCCAGTGAAGGGGAATATTAATATCATTACTAGAATACAAACACATTTAAAATAATTATGTGTGCTTTTAACTTTGTGGCAAAAGTTCAGAGAAGAGTCACATGTGGCTGTGATGGTCAGTCTACATACTTTTGGCCTTATAGTGTATTTTTACTTTCAATATTATATACTCATGTATTTTTTTATTTTTATTTTATAAGTAATGCAGGTTAAGATTGCCACGACTGACAGTGGTTCGCCTGTGCACCTCACAACACCTTCCCAGGCTCAGGCGCTTCTGTTTGGAATTTGCATGTTCTCCCTGTGCTTGCATGGGTTTTCTCCGGGTACCCCAGTTTCTTCCCACAGTTCAAAGACATGCACTGTGGGATAATTGGCTGTTCTAAATTGCCCCTAGTTTTGAGTGTGAGTGTGAATGGTTTTGTGTGTGCGTGTGTGTGTGTATGTGTGTGTGTGTGTGTGTTGGCCCTGTGATAGTCTAGCGAGCTGTACAGGGTATACCCCGCCTTCGCCCAGTGTTGGATGAGATAGGCTCAGCCTCCCTACGACCTTAGTAGGAGTAAGCATTTCAGTAAATGAGTGAGTGAGTGATGAGAATGAGACTGACATTAACAAATTCCATCAACTTCAGAAACCACCCTGCTCAGCACTTTATAAAGTCTGTCAGTCTAAATTAATCATTTATGTGCTTAAAGGGGAATTGAACCCAAACTTAATAAAAATGTGCATATATAGTATATGTCTTTGCACATCAAAATGCATTATTGTTATTACAATCATTTTTGTGAAGAAAAAAAAGTAATAAATCCTCACAGATGGGTACAACTGTACTGTAAAAAGTGACATCTGATTCAAATTGAAGAAGCTGTAAGTAGGGAAGTACTGTGCATTTAAATGCACTATGTTATAGGTTCAGGTATGCAAGCAGACTGTCTGATGTAGTATTGTGTGCAGATGTGCCTAGTTTTATTTTATCCCCTTATTTATATCTGATTTGTTAGTTCAATATCTGTGTACTGATATTTTTGCTGTTATCTTGCCTTATTGGAATTGACACATCCACATCCTATTCTCAGGATTTCACAGTGAAACAGAGTCCATATGGCAGCCTTTTCAAACAAGTTAATGCAAACTATCGCACAGATTTTTAGCAGATTGCTAAGACTTCGGAAAAGTTAGAAACCACATAATGATGAAAATTTACATATTTTCAGTGTACCAGGAGAGTTTGCAAGGCTTTCCTTTTCCTTTTCCTTTAATCAGCATGAAGCCAAGTTTTGAAGCCATAAATGGGCCCTGAAGGCACCACTCCATCACTTAGGCAGTAATAACATGAAACTAGATTCCATTTTCTCACAATTTCAGGTGAGGTTATAATCAGTTTTGGGGAAGACAACACCAAAGGAAATAAATATATCTGTTATTTGTAAGGTAAGGTAAGTCTGTTGGGCTTTTACACCTGAGCTTAGTGGCTCATCAGACCAGTGCTTATCCCTGGTTTCTGTAGCGTGAAGCAACTAGAAGTTCTCCTTCTGGATGGGACACTAGTCCATCGCAGGTTTCCTTCCCAGTATTTTTTACTGGTACTCATTTATACTGTTAGGTGGACAGAAGCAAACTTGTAGTTAAGACCTTTCCCAGGGGTCTTAGCACAGTGGGAGTCAAATGGGGAACCCGCAATCTCCTCATCATGAGCTCAGCACCCTAACCACTACACCACCAGCCCCACAGCTGTTATTTGTGATTAATATATAATGCACAGGAAGAGTGTAATCTGATTGGTTCATTATCTCAGGGTTCATAGACATTATTCAGAGGGTATAATGCTTGAATCAAAAAGAAATGCATGGTTTGACATGGATTCTCAAATCCAAGAAATTCAACAAAATGCGATCGCAAAAATATGAAGAAAGCTATGCAATATGGCTCTTGTGTTTTTCAAAGTAATAAAGCACTGTATTTAAACTTTGAATGACTTTCAAAAGATGGTGTCAGGAAGTGTACATAACCATTGTGATGAAGCAGGCAGTCTGATCATGGTCAGACTTTAAAAAATTGTGTGTGTGTGGGGGGGGGGGGTGCCCATGAAAATCTAGTTTTTATTTGCACTTCTTATATTCCCGCAGAGTATACACTAAAACTCTAAATGAGTTTAAAAAGAAGACATCAGGATGTGATTTTGATGTTTCAGTGTAGTATGCACACTTTGAATGCATTTTGAAATGGAAAAATAAAGTATTAAAATCTTGTTTACTTTGCTTTTCTTATATTCCCATGTAGTATAGTATAGTAAAATTACTATACTGTACTATACTAAAAATAATTAATCACCTCAGGCTCAGTGGATAGTCTCGTCACCTTCTGCTTTTGTCTGATTTTGTGTTGTTAAGTATAATCTCAAACCAATATGTTTACAAGGAGACATTTTATGGTTTTTACATATGCATAGGCCTTACCCTCTTCCGGAGGTTGCAGGTGAGGATGAGGTTACGTGAGAATGAATTAGCAAAAGCCGTGTAGAATTCCAGCACCTTGAGCAGGGCCTCTCTCTTGATCACATGCAGGTCACAATAAGTCAGCGCCCGCACATTGGCACACGCATGAGCAAGTGTTGTTTCTTTCCAAAAGACATCACCAAACACATCGCCCTTACCTGTAAAAAAAATAAAGACTTCAAATAAACATAAAAGTGACTGTACTAGTGTTGACTGCATTTGATTTTGCTACACAACTGAATGTACAGACATGTCAAGAGACATTTTAATTTCATTTCACTACAGAATTTCTATTAAGAATCTAGGTCTAATGTCTAAACCTGGTTTTAAATTCAGCCTTAATTTGGTTTCCTCCAACTACATTGCAGTCTTTTGACAAGTGGCATCATTAGGAGCTCAGCAGGCTCAGAGTGGTGGGTTCAAGTAAGTGCCGCAAGCATAATTAACACAGCCTTCCCATTTTATTTAATTTCATAATCATTAAAGCAGGAAAGTATTTATTCTGCTGGACCATGAAAACAATGACAGATAAAAAGTCCCTATCTACAGATCCCAAGCACATAATGTGATGGTAAATAAATAACTTAAAGGAAAATCAATGCAGAACACATCATATTCATGTGGTTAAAAATATATAAATAATATAAAGTAAGGCTAACACTATTAGATAATGTAAGAAATACTGCTTTATAAAATAAATGCATGTACTATATGTATGTTGGATAGAGACATATTTCGACGGATCAGTATCGCTCTGTTTTTATTATTTGAAGCTTGATCTTTTTTATCTGTTTGTTTATTCATTCATTCATTCATTCATTCATTTATTTATTGATTGATTGACACACTAGTGCATTGTGTCATGCTGGGCCTTTTGATTAGTTGGCCTTTCCCACTGCCCCTCTGTGCACGGTATCTCTGCCTATCCTGTTCTGACTTTCATCACAGTGAAATGAAAGGTGACCCACTTCAGAAAGGCAACCAATCAGAGCACAGTATGTGCAGAGAGTGGAAAGACCATAAATCAGAGGAGGAAGCCAAACAGGTTCTCCAGCACACACTTAAAATAATCATTTCAGGGGGAGGTGAAGCTGAAGAACTGTGAAGTTTTTAGATGAGAAATACTTTGGTGGGTACAATATCTCACCTATTATCTTAAAGCAAACAGGGATTATGTCTTAAAGGCTGTAGTCTGAAACTGGAAGACAATCTTGCAAATTTTATGAAACTCCTTCAAGAATAGCAGAAACAAAATTGCGTATAGAAAGAGTATTGATTTTATTTTTTACTTTCAGCACACTATGGTCTTTAATGAGTAATTATGTAGATCTGTGCTTCCTTGAATATAAAATAGAGCACGTGAACACAAATTCTCTACTTCGATAGGATTCAAAAAAATTGCACAAAAATCCTAATAAGATTTTTTTTGTGTGCTAGTAACACTTAATTAATCAGTATTTTGAGCATGTAAAAGAGTTTCATACAATCTTTGTGAGGGTCACTAAGCCCTTTACAAATATTTTATCTACATTAAAGTTGCAAGTGTGGCCTGTCTTACCTAAAATTGCAATAACCTCATCATCCTGAATGACCTCAAGTGAGCCGGACACCACAAAGCATAATGTGTCGACACTCTCTCCAGCATGGAAGATGAGGTCTCCTGGTGCGCAGTGCGTGGTCTGAAACTCCACAGCCAAAGAACGCAAACAACCATCGCTTGCCAACCGGAAAGCAGGATGCTCATTAAATACCTGCCGGTTCAAATGTACGCAAATGTCCGCCCGCATATCTTTGGGGCAGATGGACAGCACCTAGGAGAAAATAGGGTATGAGTGTCATGGCAGAGTAATGACAGATTACAGTGTGAGTTGATGTGTGGGAATCAGGATGAAGGGTAGGCTGAAGATTGGAGAAGGGTAGCCTTGTGCTGATTCAATACAATTTGATGGCAGCAATAAAATTCAAGAAAGAGACAATTCAGCAAGAGTCAAGCCAATAATATACACCAGTCAAAAAGTGCAGAGTAATGCAGTGGTGTATCAGTGTATACACAATTTATATACAGGACAAGCATTGCACTGATGGTCAGAAATTTCGTTTCTTGTACTATACTTGTGCCAAAATATGATAGAACATTGCATGGTTGATATTTGTAAAAGAGTATGGAGTGTTTTGAAGACATGAATATTTAATTTTGTTACAGTATAAAGAGATAATTAAATCACCATCAACTGCAAGGTTTTTTTTTCTTCTCTTACTACTTTAATTCATTCATTCAATAATTTTCTAAACCACTTAATCCTAATTAGGGTCAAGGGGAGGCTGGTGCCCATCTCAGCCAACTCTGAGCGAGGGCAGAGTACACCCTGGACAGCTTGCTTAGCCATTGCAGGGCTTACTACTTTAATTTAAAGGTATAATAAAAATTCAGATGGTTAAGGCTCTGGCTTACTGATCCAAAGGTCAGGGGTTCAATTCCCAGTACCACCAAGCTGCAAATATTGGCCCTTCAGCAAGGCCCTTAACCCTCAAGTGGTAAGCTGTTGTATAAAAAAGTTTTAAAATGTAAGTTGCTCTGGATAAGGGCATCTGCCACAAGCTGTAAATATAAATGTAAAAATTCTGGCTAATGCAAGATGGGTGCACTTTGTGCTAACACCTGGCATGTCTTTTATCATGGATCTATCAATTAAAGCACTATTATTATTATTATTATTATTGCTATTATTATTATTATTGCTATTATTATTATTGCTATTATTATTATTATTGTTGTTGTTGTTATTCACTCGTTCATTCATCTGTACCACTTTTCCTGCTAGGGTTCCAGGGAACCTGGAGCCAATCCCAGCTGACTTTGGCCGAGAGTCAGAGTACACCCTGAACAGGTAACCAGTCTATTCAGGGCCAATAGCCTAACATAATAACATTATAACAACCCATGGTGCTACTTTGTCAGCATTTGAATGAAGATTTTTTAAATCATTTTTGTAAGGTTTATGGTTGTGTTATAGCAATTTTGGACTGACATACAGTAGAAAGTTATGATAATGTGCCTCAGTGAGGCTCAGTGAGTTTCAACTTCTGCTTTCTTCTGTTATTCAACCATAAATATGAATCTAAACCAAAATCTGAAATGTGTTAATTCCCATGAACTTTGAAGGTCTGTACTGATGTCAGTTAAATAAAGGTTGGCATGAATTAAAAATCACAGATTTTGGTTTTTATTGGACTTTAGAAATTATCCCAACTTTTCTGCAAAAGAAGTTTGTTAATATCACATTCATTAGCATTAATTGCAGGAAAACAGCTTTCTGGAAGCTCAGCTGGAAGGAATTCAAGAAGCTGTGGGATTATTGAACACCACATGATTATAGTAATGTAAGAATGTATAGTTTTTTGAGGGGGTCATTATTGTTATGTTAAGCAGCAAAGAAAGGTAACTGTATTCACCATGTAAGAATCTATAAAATACCATGTGACATACATGGAGATATTTAAGAAGAAAACAGATTACGTTCCAACTTGTCTCACACAAGTATGCTATAAATATATAGAGCTTATGAAACCACATACCTGAAGTAAAACCGGAAACCATGCATCAGCCACTTTAAACGTGAAAACAAAAGGTGGGTGCTGCAGTGGCTGTGAGCCCATGGTTAAATTTTCACAAATTACCTCAGGATTTGCATCAAAAATGTAAGTCTAGGTATATTGAAAGGGGTAGGAATACTGGCATAGCTACAACACATCCATATTCCAACATCAGAAATGACAACAGCTTTGGATGCTAAGAAGTTTATTAAAATGGCCAACAATAGCTTCACAAAGAAAAGTCCCCAAGTTCAGAGATGGACATTGTTAATTATTTAGTGATGTCACTTATATGATGACTGGTAATAATTAAAAAATGTAAACTTTTTCTTGTCAATATGTCAAAATTGGCAATGTTTAGATGTTTGCATATCCGAGTTTATGCATGATGTCACGGACCATAGGCTTAATAGTCCTACTTTTAATGCAGCTTATACGAAGCAGCAGGACCAGATGGCATCACGAATCGGCCCTGAATACCTGTGCTGACCAGCTTGCTCCAGTGTTCACCATGATATTCAACCTCTCCCTGGATCAGTCTATAATCTCGACGTGCTTCAAACAGTCCATCATTGTTCCGGTCCCCAAGAAACCTCAGCCCGCCTGCCTGAACAACCACTGCCCTGTTGCCCTCACCTCAGCAGTGATGAAGTGCTTTGAAGGGCTAGTCAGAGACTTTATCACTTCTTCCCTACCAGCCACCCTGGGCCTGCTACAGTTTGCATACCGTCCCAACCGATCTACTGAAGACGCCATCGCACACCTCCATCATACAGCCCTGAGCCATCTGGACAGTGTAAAGCGGAATTATGTAAAAATGGAATTATGGTGCCAGGACAACAATCTCCTTCTGAACGTCAGCAAGACTAAGGGGCTGATAGTGGACTTCAGCACAAAGCAGGAGAGGAGTTACCAGGCCCTGATTATCAACGGGACTCCAGTGGAGAGAGTGGACAGTTTCTGGTACCTTGGTGTTTACATCACACAGGACCTGACATGGTCCTGTCACGGTAAACCCCTGGTGAAGAAGGCACGACAGCGTCTCTTTCATCTCAGACGCCTGACGGACTTTAAACTGCCCTCAAGGGTGCTAAAGACTTTCTACACCTACACCATTGAGAGCATCCTGACAGGAAAGTATCACAGCCTGGTTTGGAAACAGCACCAAACAGGACAGGTGAGCTCTCCAGAGGGTGGTGCGATCAGCAGAGTGTACCATCCATATCAAGCTTCCTGACCTGGACACTATATACAGCAAGTGGTGCTGGACCAAAGCCAGGAAGATAGTGAAGCACCTCAGCCATCCCAACAATGGACTCTTCTCTCTGTTGCAGTCAGGGAAACGTTTCCTTCCTTGAAACACTGAGTAAATGAGGAGGAGCTTCTTCCCACAGGCCATTCAGGCCCCCAACCAGAACACTAGTACCTGGACTTTGTAGACATTACATTCTACCTCAACTGATTGTTGCACACACAATTTGCACTCTCTGTACTCCTTTGCACTACTCTGCACACACACAACAACCACACTAACTTGGACATCTTGTGTGCAAACTGCACCGACTCAAACCATATTACTTATAAAATTGCCACTACATTTATATTTTATTTTATATATTATTTTATATATTTTTATATTTTATATTTAATTTTATTTTATATTTTATTTCATACATTTTTATATTTTATTTTATATTTTATTTTGTATTTTATATTTAAAATTTTTAGATTTATATTAGACCTTTAACTATGTCCTTCAATTAGTTATAGTTATTGTTATTTTTTTTCTTGATATTGATAGTTTTTATTTTTCAAATTTTAGAACAGTCGTAACAAGCATTTCACTACATATTGTACAGTGTATGATTTTGTACATGACAAATAAATTTGAATTTGAATTTACTTGCAAAACGGCTTTTACCCATTGTTTACTAGCCATAAATTCAGACTCTTGAAAACATTCTAGTAGGTGTGGCCAGTAAACTTAATGTTAAAGGTGTTATTTCGAGCTGGTCACTGTGACCCACTGCAAAAAAATAAAAATAAATTAAAATGCATTTTAAAAAGTCTTTTTTGGATTTCTGACCTTCTCTGTGTCGATGCCTTTAGACATGGCCCAGGTGGAGACAATATAGTCCATTACTCTTTCACTCAGGCCTTTTGGCACCTGATAGAGTTTCAGAAAATCCCGTACATTGTTCAGCATCTCGTGGTAGCGGTTGGTATTGGTATACATCTGCTGGAAGATGGTGGTCACGTTTCCAAAGATAGTGGCATAAAGAAGAGCTGTGAAAGAAAGATGGATAGCGAAGGCATATTTTAAGGTAAATTTGTTAAAAAGCCACTTATCATGCTACCTACAGAACAATCACTAATCTAATGAACAGAAGGTAGCTGAGCCTTTAAAAACTCTTAAGTTCAAGTCTTGGGGAACAAAATGAATAGTTACTGTGTTCTATGATATTTAGGTATTACACTAAATGTTACCTTAAAAAAATCATACAAAAACACACAAATTTTGCAGCAATGCAACACAAACCATATTTTTTCATGTAAACATAAATAAATAAATAGTATGTAATAATCAATGTTAATAGATTATCAATAATCCATTTCAGTTGCAGCTCTTCATTCTAAATCTTGTGAATCATGAAAATCAAAATATGTACTTAACTGTTATAGTTACCCCTATTTCTTTTACGTTTAATGTATACTGTATATAATGAGTATGAATAATTTGGGAGTTAGTCTGGGACAAATAAACAGATTATATATGCTGTCAGCAGGTAAATAAATGAAATCTGCAGTACGCAACTGGTAGCAGCCCTCAGGCCGTTTCCATGGGAACAAACCTAGACCAGAATAGTTCTTTATCTCTGTTTGTGCTATTACCAGTATGTTCACTGGTGCAAAAGAAAGACTTTAGTCCCAATGAAAATGAATACATAAAAAAAAATCATACAAATGTCTAATATATATCAAAAAGGAAAGCAACAAAATTGACAGTCTCTCTTCAGTTAGTAATGACATGACATGACATGACAGCAGACTACTGAGTATCAGCCTAATATACAAATGCATTGCCAGTTGTATCTTCTGGATTCAAGGAAGGAGTCAAAATAGAAGCAGAACCATATTGTGTTTTCTCAAAGGTCACTCTCTCACTCTTTGATCCCTGTTAAGGTTGTAGTGATTCTGGAGCCAGCAGATCTGGAGAACTCTGAGATCAAGCTGAAAATACACTGTGGGTATATGATCCATCCATCACAGGGCACAATACACACACTTCTGCACTTACTCCCAACGTGGGGCAATTTACCTTTATTTATCGGCCAATTCACTGACTTGTTTTTGGAAGGTTGAAAGAAACCATAAAACCCAGAGGAAACACTCAGACAAACAGAACATTCACAGAAACTCCACACAGACACTAACCTGGGCTCAGGATCAAACCAAGGATCCTGCAGCCGTGACTCTGTTGGCAAAACTATCGTCTGCATTCTGTCTTGAAATTTAGCATACTAAGTGTAGTTAAACTTCGGGGATTGGTGATTTCTGGATGGTGTGTCCAGACTTATCCTTGTAACTACTGTATATCCTTTTTTTTGTTGCAAACAAGGTCAAACACCACCTCCATACATTGTAACTGCTTGATTTTCTCTTCAGATGCTCCTGAAGGTCTTATATCATCCTCAACCCACAACCTCATCACATGAACTCAAGCTTAACTTTTACTCCACCTTACAGTCACATGATTACTAACAAAACACTCCCACTTTAAATCACACTTCTTACATCTGCCACGGCAAACATGTTCATTCATTCATTCATTTGCTGAACAGCTTAGTGCTACTAAGGTCGCAGGGTGGCTGGTGCCTATCTCAGCTGACATTGAGCGAATGCGGGGTACGCCCTGAACAACTCACCAGACCATCACAGGGCCATGCACACTCACATCCACACCTAGGGTCAAATTAAACTGAAGAGTATTTCATTGGACTGTGGGAGGAAACTGGAGTACATGGAGGAAACCCATGCAAACACAGGGAGAACATGCAAACATGAAACAATTCCGAGCACAGGGATCAAACCCAGGACCCTCTTGCTGTGAGGCAAACATGCTAACCACTATGCCCCCGTGTCACCTTAAGAATACGTTATGGACCGATTCGTGTTATGACTGTAGCCTGGTCCATGTTTACTGATTTAGTTTTGTTTTCTCTTGTTTGCTTCTGTAGAACGAATTGTCTGCTTTACATTTCTGGGTATTACCAAGTCCTTGGGTTTATCTTTAAAGCTTTATGACTTGATCAGTACAAACCAGATATCTGATATTCAGAATGATTCCTGCACTAGCAGGTTTTTTTGCAGAATAGTGTGTAGCAATGCATGAAAGAAAACATCCTCTTTCACTGGCTCAACCTTGATTTAGCATGCGTTTAATTAAGAGTTATTGGTGTTTGTTGTATAAAGACACTAAACCACTAAGTGATTATGGATGGAAGGCAGGCTGAATTAGACTAATAGCTTTTATTTTAATGCAGCATTCACATGAGACTTTGCCAATGACTATGTTTGCCAAGAGTGAAGCAGGTCAACACTGCTCCAATTATTCAAACTTTATAGTGAACAAAAGCTGTAATTTTATAATAGTTTAAGCAATATGAAGCAGGTATTAGAAGGACATCAGCCCTTTTAAAACAAAAACATATTTACACCAAAGAAAATCACCTCAGAGCCCAGTGCATTTACAGTATAGTGCTTTAAAAAAAATTAAAATAAAATAAAAATAAAAAAGTCATTAGGCAGGGATAAACCCACAGATTAGAATTAATTGATACCACTAGAATTTCAAAGGTCACACAAACACAGTCAGAAACCTTTTGCCTGGAAAAGGCCAAAGAGGAGAAGTATTAAACAAATAACATGTACTAATATCTCGATAAGCACATTTACCCCTCTGGATATTAACAAATAACAGCATGGCCTTTATTAAGAACAAGACAATAAAGATGTCCTTTTCCGAATAAAGATTATTGAGTCTAAATTTTCCTGTTTTGAATTATTTACCACCCGAATAACCCTTGATGAACCCATAGAAAAAGGTGGAAGAAAATAGCTGATATCTAGTTTAACTTTTCTCTGTAACACTGTGACAAGTGACATACACTTCAACATTTTACTTTCAGCTTTAAGCACATGCTTTATGATAGCCCTAAAGGCACATTTTGAATTTGTTGAAATGGGGGTATAAAAGATTCATGGTTGTCTTGTAACATTGGTATACCCACAAGTCGCAAGCTTGTAATATCTCCCTGCTTAATAACCAAGTTCCAATGTAATATTCATCAGGCTGAGTCACCACTACAATACATGTGCTGCAGGGTGGTTCAACTTCCAGAGACAGACCCATGCAATAAAGCACACACTTTCAGAACCAGATAATCAAACTCATCTTTATTTGTAATCTCAAGCACCCTAAAGCATAATATCTGGATTAATAGGAAAACCAGACAACACCTATGGATAGTGCAAATAAAGAGATACTTCAGTAAAAGAAACTTACAGTACGTCTGCTCTGCTATGGCCAACTAGCAGTGCTCCTGTCCTGCTGCTCTGTTTAGCAAACTTTTTTAGTAAAATGTTGGACATTAGAATGTTTTAACTCACAGGGCACTTTCTAAGTGATTTCTCTGAAAACACTCACTGCTGAAAAGCCTGTAGAGGTGCCAGAGGGTTACATAGAGGCCAGATAGAGATAGAGCATTTTGCTGAGTATGGTTCTAATGAAACAAGTCTATTGGGTTGGCACAAATATGCACTAAGATACACAATAATGTACAGACAGAAAACATCTTATCCTGACTGCATCTTGCCAGTTAAACATTTACTTAACAGCCAACTGTGGACTGGTTTATTATAAGTTCTCAACCAATCTGAGCACAGGATGGGTAAGTGTGAGTTTCCAAAAACATTCCGTCAGGTGGATTAGATAGGTGGGTGTTATGTGTTTAAAAATGTCTGTGCATTGTGCCTTGTGATAGATGGACATCCCAGATAGGGTGTATTCCCACCTCAAGCCCCATGTTGCAGGATTACGCCCTGAATCCCAAAAACCCAGATTATCAAAGTGGTTGTTAAAGATAAATGAATGATGGAGGGTGCTTGTCAGCCTGGTGTATGTATTTTTTTTCTTTTTGAAGCAGAAAACAGCTAGAAGGGCACTAAAAAGGGCCTTATCCCAAACAAAAGCAATTCATCGAAAAAGCACTCCATGTCGGTTTAGTTTCTATGACAACAATATCTTGACAACATATCACCACTCCAATACCATATGTTTTGTTCCCTAAAAAAACATGACAATAATGACACCAGCACCTTTCTGAAAAGATCATACATTTTCAACTACTAAGCGCTCAGAGCAGGCACAAAAAAATGCCAGAGAGCATGCGCTGGCAAACGCTCTCTGCTCGTTGGGAACAAATAAATGCTGGTTCTCATAATTTTTTTTTCCAGGAACACACAGTAAGTAAAATGGTAAATTTACACATTTGATGATCAAATGTACACCAGTTAACATCTGCACTGACTGAAAGAATACATTGTAAAGCAGGCCTCACACTGGGGCAGTTCTGACAATGGTGCAGCACAGTTCCAAACCATGGTGAACCACGAAGATATGAGGGCAGGGCAAACATCCTCAGGCAAACAGCCTCAACCAGGGGTGGTTTTGAAAGCACTTCAGCTCAGGATGTTTTATGAGTCTGTTGTGAACCAGGCTGAGGGTTGCAGATGCCAACAGACTGAACAAACTGATCTGCAAGGCCAGTAACATTGTTGGGATGGAGCTGGACACTCTGACGGTAGTGTCAGAAAGGCGAGTGTTGTCACAACCTGATGACCAGTCACAGGAGCACGTTCAGTGAGAGACTGATACCACCTAAATGCTCCACTGAACGACACAGGAAAGCATTCCTGTCTGATTATCTCGGGAAAGGAGAAGGGCTCACAAACACAGATATAGACCGATTTGTGAACAATATTTGAGAGAAATCAGCCTTTTGTGTACATAGAAAACATTTTAGATCTTTGAGTTCATGAAAAATGGGAGCAAAAACAAAAGTGTTGGTTTATATTTTTGTTGAGTATATATATAAAAACAATTTTAGAATATAATATAGTTATATAATATAAGTAAAAGTTTATTAAAAGGAATAATGTAAGGTGAACAGGTCATTATCTCAAAAACTCATTTTCCTCCCTATCAGGGCATGTAAAATAAAAGAAACCCAGAACCTATAAGCAAGACATGAAAGAAGAAATGGGTACGGTGTACAATCGGATGGGTACAGATGATTGATTTAACTGTCAGTGGATATAAATATAATGAGATGTTATTGCAACACAGCAGTAATAAATGTCATCTATGAAAAAAAATCATGCAATGTTTAGTTAAGTGCCATAAGATATAAATCTTATGGAGTCCAAAGAAGCAAAATCAAGATCTCGCACTTAATGAAGATGTTCATATTTTCTTCAGGGAAAATAACAAGCTACACTTTCATTAAAATTCACCCTTACATGGTTTAAAATGACCCATTTTATAAATCAGTACTCCATCAAGTAAAACAAGAACTCTTCCTCTGTCTTCAATTAATCATTAGTGAGAGTTTGTTTCATGTTGTTATGTCCCGTGGGCCTGGAGGTACTGTATAAGGCGGTGTGTAATTCTAGTACACGTGTTATTTGTCATATTTCAGGAACCATTAGCATGCATTAAACAGGAAAGTACACCAGCTTAATGCATTATAATATAGACAGTGTAGGAATCCCATGATGTGATTCACCACTTTCACAGATCTGCAGAAGTACATCAAACAGGACAATAGTTAGTGATTATGGCACACTCTACATTAATTATATGCTAATTTTTTAAACTCTGTCCACAACATGATCTTAATGAGCCGAAGAGATAAATATGATTTAAACAGCTGTGAATAGTACTGTAAAAAATTACTCTAGAGGTTTAAAACTTATCAGAATGCAGCAAAGATGTTGTGTAATGATGGTTAATGTCTGTAAAAATTGTTTTATAAAAGCTTTTTATGGTGTTAAATTTTTTTCTGTTTCCATACATTAAGATATCATTTTATTTAAAAGAGAGTGCCCCATTCCCTCTCGTTATTTTTCCATGTTAAATAAATTCAAAATTACTCTTTATATGTAAATGTAAATGGGTTTATACAGTGAATATTAAATTTAAATAATACATTTATATGTCAAACTTTACCTCAATTTAAATGTTAAATGTACATTTATATTGTAAATATTGAATTAGTATTTTTAATATTAAACCTTAATATTAAATCTTAATATATATATCTTGGACCTAAATGGTTTTTGGAGTGTAATTCATTGAGAAAAATGGTGGTGGTAGGGTTACCAGTTTTGCACCATACATCACAGAGTAGCAAAAAACAAGCAGATGTAAAGTGTGAGATCATGGGAGGCATTGTTATTTGTTTGGTTGTCAAGATGCTCATTTTGGATTGTGATGTCATTAGTACAATAGTTAAATCCTTAATTTTAGATTAGCTAAATAGATAGATAGATTAGCCTCTGCTATGAAATTACAGATGTATGATACAGAAGTAGGTACACATTAGTCAGAGTTAAGCTGGCTATCTGCCTAGTTATTGCTAGCTACATTTAGAATCCTATTTCACTGGCTTTCTGCATTTTAACAAATAAACAGTCCATTACTTAAATTATGAAGAGTGCATGTGACCAATTAACATGATGTTAACATGCACTAATTACATCATAAATAACCACATTTATTCAACAGGCTGTAAGAAATGAGCTGAACAGCTGAACGATTCAGCGATTCACTCCAAGGCTCTGGGAAGAGCACACCAAGATTTGCTGCTTGTAGTATTGACAAAATGGCTGTGTTATTTTCTACGTCAAAACTAGGGATTAGAGTCAGTGCATGGGTTATTGACTGGGGTTTCTTTCTATTATTCCCAAATATCTATTAAGAACAGTACTGTGAAAAAGGTCTTAAGTACCTTATTTTTTGTTTTATTTTATTTTATTTTATTTTATTGGTGTAAAATTGCTATAGATTTTTATTTTATGACTTGTACAAATGTTTGTATGTCAATAAAGAAAGCAGCATATTGTGTGAGAGGATACTTCTCAGTCCAAAACATAATGAAGGCTCTTGGGATTTGCATGTAAATAAAAAAGTAAATGTGACACTCAGAATCTCCAGGAGAACTGTGGCTGGTTCTACAAGATACTCAGTACAACGTACGGATATTACCTTATAAAACTGAACTGTACTGTTTTTTAAAGCAAATAGTCATCATAACAAATATTCTCTTTGTTTCATGTATTACAACTTACTGCTCTTTATAGAATTTTTATGTAGAAAAATGTAATTTAATTATTTATATGTAAATATAAAGCATCTTTGGTCTACAGTGTTTATTTGCATGTGCCTAAAACCTTTGCACAGAACTGACATCTATACATGTTAAATCCCCAAATTAATGTTCCCAAATGAATGCCCATCACTTGAGAGAGAAACTCAGTAATCTGCAAATACTGTTGTGGCTACCATAGTGATCCTGAACAGATAGCATATACTGTTTGCATATACTGTATATTGAAAAGATATTGTGGATACTATAGTTATCCTTCTCTTCAAGATTATTGCACTTTATGTGTCATAAAGATGATAATTTGACTGGTTGCTCAAAACAATATCTGGAAATTGGGACAATGTTAAAGCCTAATTTTTATTGAAAACATGTACATGACCTCAATGCACAACACCGTTTTCATGTTGCCAAAATGTCACACACATATACACGTCTCAGCACACAGCAATCTAGCATGGGACAAAGACTGTGCACATCCATATCAACTAAATTTAGCTGTCACTACTTTGTTAAAACATAAACTGTTAGCTTGGGTAACATATGGAAAATATCTGTTTTCAGAAATAGTATAAGGTTATATTGCAGGACATTTGTTTGGGACTGTAATTTGTCATTACTACAAGCAATAAAATAATACAAAAAAATTTCTGTCAGTTAGGAAATGACACTAAAAAGAGAAATTATTAATTTTTTGCAGTGTATATAATGGTTCTATGTGAATTAAATGAATTACAATTTTATAGATATGATCAAATCACTTCTTCACTAATTATGCATTTATCTCTAAATATCTATATTATTTCACTATTGTTCAACAGTATTAAAGAAAATATGGAGAGTTTAAGAATTGTATGTAAACTGATAAATCATTTTATAGCAACTTTTAATACATTAAGTACAAATGATCCAAGAATATTCCTTCTAAATGAACTCATGCAAAGCAAATGTGGTTCCTCCCATAAAAAAAATCTCCTAATGAGTAGCACAAAGACAAACCTCACAGAATTTAAGCCAAAAAGAACACAGCAGCACATACTGTATGTTTACTGCACAATCATTCCAAGTGATTGCCTTCAAGAAATTTTCTCCAAAGCTTTTTAAGCACAAGCACATATCACTGCTTATTTGCCTGCCCAAACAATTAGACATATATAGCCTGTAGTGTCAGTATTAATGTACATTTATTTCTCAGTAGGCTTTATTTAATGGCCCAAAGAAAAATTATCAATGTTTAGCATGAGTACTAAGGGTGCCTGCATCCAGCGAGGAGAATGACTAATTCACCCGAGTGCAGTAATTACAGCACAGCCCGCAGCCAGAGTACATTTCTGTACATCTTCCTTTCTTCTCTCTGTCAGCATGAGCTTATAACATTACATCTTCTCCTGTCTATTTCATGGAAGCAGGTATCTCCAAAGAATATCATGAACATATCATGTCACCTGATCATGCGGGACACCTCTTACCAACTCAATCCTTCAAATATAAAGAAAAGGTTCTTGTATTGGGAGTTTAATAAACCTCCACCACATACTATATCTGTGAATTAGTCAAATATTAAGCACAGTTACAAAATAGGCAACACTTTAACCTTTGAACCCTGAAATGAAAGCTATCCCATTCTCCACCCTGGGCTTCTCCTTAAAAACACACACACAAAAAAGTGATAATGTCTGTTCATCTCTAGCTGTTTAAGTCTCCTTCCTCATCCACATCTGCTTCCCCTGCCACTCCCATATCCTTAAGTTCCAATATTTGTTTTATCTCTAGTATCAGTTTGGACAGTTGGTCTTTGTTGCTGCTGTGGTTGTTGGCTTCACTTGACACATTACTGTCACTGTCGTTCACACTACCATTCTTGCTTCCCACATCTCTTTTATTGCCGTAAACTGTTATTTAGATCATTCTCCAAATTTGAAAGCATCATGTGCAGTGCCTGCCAAGCACCGACATGAAGGAAACTGCTAATTACCAAAAATCCCAATAAAAGTAGCTGATATTAGCTGGTTGAAGATGTTTTCTAAGGTATAAGAATAGCATTTATAAGACTATGTGATGCCAACACAAATCTTCATGATAATTGACATGAACCTACAACAAAGCTAATTCCAACAACCATCAAATAGTAATGGCATTTATCAGATTTAATGCAAGTTTCTTTAAAAGTTAAAATCATTGCTCTGGTGAAAGACTGTTGGTAATTGAACTCAACAGTTAAACAAATGCACACCTCCCTTCAGGGCTCCTTCAGAAGTTTTGCACCCCAAATTCTTGGATGCACAATGCGCAATGTAACCGATGACACTTAATATTTTATTGGAAGCAATCTAATAATTTCTAAAACAATAAAATGCATTTTAAAACAATACTTTGTAACTATATAATACACAGTACAGTCCTGCACTCTTTATTTTGGTAAAAAAATATATAATAATAATAATCTGGGTTATTTTATGAAAATGACTCACTACACTACTCCAATTTTTTTGGAGTACAAATTTAGCAGAGCTATGACAGGAGGGACAGATGTAGGTTTGGGAGAGGTGGATTTGAAAGCTGTGTAGATGCGTTCACATATAAAGTATGTCTTGCATGTCTGTTGGGAAAATAGGTCATGTCTATAAGTCAAATTGTACGACATTCCTGTAATGCTTAGTTGATGTGGGGGCAGCATTAGCCTAATGGATAGAGAAGCGGCTTTGGAACCGAGGAGTTGCTGGTTCTATTCCCGGAAAAATGTGTGGCAGTGGGTATCTTCCCTTGGTCCACCTTCATGGCTGAAGAGCCCTTGAGCAAGGCACTTAACCCCCCAAGTGCTCTCCGGGCGCCTTGATGTGTGTGGCACCCACTGCTCCAAGTGTGTGTGCTCACTGTTTATGAGTGTGTGTGCTCACTTTGGTTGGGTTTGGATGGGTTTGGATGGGATGCAGAGGCAATAATATCTCTTGTTGAATAATACAGTATAGCAAAATCAAAAAAATGTAGGCAGGTGAGTTTAGTATGACATACAACATACATACAACTGATACAACTGTCCTAGAAATGTGTCACTTTTTTTGTCATAGACCTGTAGAATACCTGTTGTATGAGGTATGTGAAAGGGGCTTCATATAGATCTATATAAGATTTCATGGAATCTTTCTGTGCTGTATGTGTCATGTAGCTATACAAACACTGCTTTTAAGTAATGTATGAATAGTAATGTGACTTTGTTTAGTAACTCATGAGTATTATGCGTTTGGTATTGTAAAGCTGATATTAGGCTCAATTTTTGGACGTTACATACTTATTACTATACTTATACAAACGTATAGGCATTTGATCAGAAATGTTATATGTCAGACATGTAGAAGTCACTGTGATGCTTTTAAGCAGAGTAAACAAGGTCATTAGTGATGGAGGAACCACTCAGTCCAGTTTGACCCTTTTGAGTACAGATTAGGTTCTAGACCTGCAGAAACAACCATTACACAAGATCCATTATACAAAATCACTCAACCTAAAGGGAAAGCAATGGCAATTACCAGAGCTTCCTCAAACATACTATACCATGAGTAAAAACACTATTCTCACTGTGATTGTGCTGCCGGGGTGTTTGTGTATTAATAATCAATAAGTATTAATTAATTAGTTAAATGGCTCAAGAAAAAAAGGTTTTGTGATTTAAAATACTTATTTTACCCTGACTCTTTACATTCTATGTTGTCTCACTATTTTGTTTATTCGCACCAAACTTCACCCCACAGTGAAGAACTCCCTGTACTCTTTTAATCTTTTTAAACCAATAAGCTTCATTCTGTATCCTACTTGCTGTAATTTCACAAACAGTCTTTCTCTCCTGTAAATTCCTCTACCCCAGTAACCACAACATCACTCTCTGCAACACAATACAGATCAATATGCAGCATCGACACACCACTTAAACCCTGAGGCTAAGAATCGCCCGACTCAGAATCTCTAGTCATCTCTATCGTTCAGTTCACTTCCTTTGGTTTCCTCAGGCTGATTGGATTCATTCTGTCCAATAACCCCAGTGACAATTTCCACACCAAATCACAATGACACACACAGCGCACAAAAGGCAGAAATCGAAGCACAGCGATTTCCCATAACATGAGCAAATGTACAGGGTAGGTTAAATATCAGACAGCAAACTCTCCAAGGCTCCAGAGTCAAGAGAGTCAAACTGCCTACCACTAAAAGAGTGGTCCCATTTACTCCCAGCAAAAAGGTTGGAATCTATATATAAACATAGCACAGGGGAAAATCTAGCTCCTACAATACACTGACAGGTTTCTTAAATGTTGAATTTAAAGTAACCTTATCAGTATTAGTAATGGAAAACAATAAAAAGGTGAAAAAATTTTCCCAGCAGTAATTAATCACTGTGAAGAACAGGTGAAATGTGGACATATACCAAAAAAAAAAAATCATCATTTCCTTTTATACACTTTTAGGAAAAAAATTATTTAAAGTATTATATTTATTAAATTTCAGAACAGGAATTTATTGCTTCAAATTAAGTAATGGAACTCAGCTAGTCTTGTTGTAGGTAATATTACTTGTTCTCGGATCAGACATTGCATTGCTGCACCAGTGTAGGAGTTATCCATCAGTCTGAAAGTTTCTCTATAAACCCCAAGCTTTATGAGTTTAGTCAAGATATTTAATGGGAACAATAAAATCTAACATCAATAACTTGATTTTTTTAAGCAATCCATTACAGTATATCACAACAATCTTACAAATTGTGTAATAAGTAAGATACAAGGAAAAGTATTACACACATGCACCCGCATTGGAATGTTTCCTCTGATTACAAATATGGTGAACAAAGCTGTTACCCTTTCATTAACACCAATAAACACCAAAAGTGTGCTGCTATCATCTGTTTTTTTCCCATTTACCTTTGTAGTGTCTCCTACAAACACATTTTATGGGGAAAAAGGATGACGGTAGATAATCCATCTCGTGTGCTTTCATTATACCTATCACTGTACATTACATGCGTCTTTTCAATTTGCCGATGACATATGAAGAGCTGAAAAATATCAGCCCAAATAAGGATCAAATCTGTTTCACTCTCTGTAATCATCTGACATGATTATCACCAATAGGATGCCTGAATCTACAATATAGACTAGAAAGAAATTAACCCAAGCCTTGTTTTACAACATTTTCAGCCACATTTACTGTCGTTTCACTCTGATCCAAGCCCAAAATAATGATCTTCAAAGGAAAACAAAATAAAATATATCTGATATGGTTACCAGAAATAGAATCTTGTACTGATTTTCTCCTTGACAGACATGGGAGCTTAGCTCAACAAGCACTTTTCTCACCAACCTCCCCTGGGTCAGAAAGAGTACACTAATGAATGCTGCATCACATTCGTATAACCCTGCTGCCTTACTGAAAAAAAATAATCCTTATCTTCATATTGTATATTCCAAATATTAAATGCTCTTGCAAAAATACCTATAAGGATTTGTTGAGGCAGCATATTGGCGAAGTGGTTAGCACATATGCCTCACACCAAGAAGGTCCTGGGTTCGAGTTCCATGCTTGGCGAGGGCATTTCTGTGTCGAGTTTGTATGTTCTCCCAATGCTCCTATGGGTTTCCTTCAGGTACTGTGGTTTCCTCTCACAGATTAGGTGAACTGGCTGTTATAAATTGCCCCTAGCTGTAAGTGTAAATGGCTGTGTGTGTGTGTGTGTGTGTGTGTGTGTGTGTGTGTGTTGGCCTTGCGATGGTCTGGCTCAGGGGTGTACCAGAGCTCAGGATGACTCCAGCCTCCCTGTGACCCCAGTAGGAGTAAGCGTTTCAGCAAATGTATTGATGGATTTGTTGTGTATACAGAGCATGAACCCTGGTGTCAAAAATGTAACAAACAGCAATTCCTATGCCTCAATTTAAAACAGCTTTACATACAAACAACAAAGATATCTTCATGCGCAATCTATCAATCCTGAACAATCACTGATTTAGTTCAGTTTGGATGTTACCCATTACTTGGTGACCCCTATTTAGCTATTGGACACTGTCAAAGAAAAGCAAAGGATCATCACAAGTTTGAATTCCGAAATGACCACAACCATGCTGAACGAAGGAAGCAAAATTGGCCACACTCTCTGGATGGGAGAGATGGTGTATCCTCTCTCCCCTGTCAATAACAACATTGCAAGACAATTGTGGGCTCCTGTGTGCTTGTGTATGTGGAAGGCAGAAGATGAAAAAAATGTGTTTGGCTGGTTTTATATGTCCCAGAAGAGTCTTGTGTTAGTGTTCCTTATCCTCCATTAGTAGCAATAAAGCTAGCTAGTGGGTGGCAATTGGCAGGTGACCAAAATTCATCAGGCAGGAGTTTGAAGGTGGGGTGGTTACACCTACATATTATTAAGAACTGATGTAAAATGAGGATGTTCTGTCAAATCTTGAATTCTGCACATCCTTTTTTTTGCAAAGCTTAACATCATCTAATGCACAGCGCTGTGTTAAAGAGATTTCAAGTTCCTAACACAATAATTTTTATATTAAAGCTAAGAAAATATTACAGAACTAATACTTTGCTGACTTTAAATGAAGCCCTTTTTTGCCAGTTTGTCTAAGCGCTCGGTTATTTTTCCTGATGCTCAGGTTGCACATTCTGCTTTCTGCTCAATCTTTCACTATTGTAGACATTTCTGTATGTATACCTTGCACTTCTCAATAACGGTTTAAGATACACTCTTGTTTCAGTGAATAATCTCATATGGATACAACAGATTTGTGCCATTTAAAAACTGCTGCCATAATCATGACTGTTCTGTGGTCATCCCAGGACTCTTACTTGTAATATGCTTCTACTGCTTTGCTTATTAAAAACTGTTCTGTATTGAGTTCTACTCCCATTGGAATTATGGGTTACCTTTGGAGTGCAATGGTGGCTCAGTGGTTAAGGCTCTGAGTTACTGATCTGACGATCAAAGGTTCAAGCCCCAGTACTACCAAGGTGCCAGTGTTAACCCTCAACTTAATTTCTCAGTTGAATAAAAATGATAAATGTTACTCTGAATAAGGGTGTCTTCTAAATGCTGTAAATAAAGGTTCCCCTTAAGATCTTTTTTGATGCTATTTAAGGAAGTTTTTCATTGCCTCTGCTTTGCTCATTATGTACCTAAATATAGAGCAAAATTTCTGTCTGTCAACATCCATCTATCCATCCATTCATCCATTTGTTGAGCTGCTTAATCCTACTAGGGTCGCAGGAAGACTGGAACCTATCTCAGCCATCTTTGGGTACACCTTGAACAGCTCACCAGTCCATTGCAGGGCCAACAAACATACACAACCATTCAAACTTGCACCTAGGAAGCATTTGGGGCGGCCAATTTTTTGTCTTTGGACTGTAAGAGCAAACCGGAGTACCCAGAGAAAAGCCATGCAAAACCTGGGAGAACATGCAAACTTGCCGTGCCCGGGACTCAAACCTTCTTGCCATGAGGCGGAAATGCTAAACACTACAACACAGTGTCACCCGTCTTTGTCAACATCAATCATTTAAATAGATTGGTATAGACCATAAAATGGAGGAACATAATTATACATTGTGTAATATAAACTACCTCTTCTTTATCCCTGCTTTGATATATAATAGGGATCTTTTTCTGCTGTTGACAGCCTCAAGAGTGCAACGATAGGGCAGTTACATATGTGCAAACATGAATGATCATCAGTGATGGGACAGATGTGCATAATGTATGATTATACTTGCTTTTCATGTACTTCCTTTATTTTCATCACGATTTCAAGTATTTACTGTATGCATGTACACAGTATTTCTCAAAATTCAACTGAGCACTGTGGCTGCCCTTTTGGCTCACTGTACTTATTGATGATTTCACTGTTCTCCTCCATCAGACGTGAAGGTGAGACAATGGTTCTTCTGAGCAGGAGATGGCTTGGGGACTCATGACATATCTTATTGGAAATGTAGTGGGTGATGTTAACAAGTCTATACAGAAAGGTGGGGCAGGATCTGTAATTAGCCAAGCTATGCCCTAATCTACTGGTCGGATCAATGCTTAGACTAACAGGAAATGCATCACTGTTGGGTAACAAGCTCACAATTCCTTTGATTTATGAACACGACCAAGTTATTGACCGAAAGGAAAAGCACCAAAAATACTGCATGCTCTCCTGGGCAATTCTTGGACAGAGGAAGTCATGAAATTGTCTTTCCCAATTTGATGTACTAACTGGATAAACCTACCTCACTCTGACTCAGATCGAAAACAAGAAATAGCTTCTGATACACCTTCCATTTCTTCGCATGTCAATCACTTCTGTAGTGCCCAATTACAGTAATCAGGAATAAAGCTCAGGGCTAGTCATATCCCACAGTGCTAGTGATTGTTCAATCAGCAGGATGTTCCCAAAAAAAAGGCCAGCAGAAACACTGAGACCATGTGAATGGTCTGATGAGCATTTTCATCATTACAGTTACCTGCAGACCGGTATAGCCAAGGCCAATCAGTTCAAATACAGCTTAACTTGGTGAGACAGCACAAGTGAGTTATATGAAGGTACAGCAAGAGAATGAGAAAATCGAATGAGAGAAAAGAGGAAGAACAATAGGAATTAGATGAGTGATGGAGCAGAAAGAGTCAATTTGACCAGCGAAAGAACACCTGGTGAAAATAAATAATTGTAAAGTTGAAGGGAGGAAAGCAAAGCAAGGAGGAAAAAGACCGAAAGACAATAAAATACACACAAGAACTTATATGTGGTATTATAGGCAGTATCAGGTTTAGTAATCTTTGGAGTAAAACATTGTAACACTGGATAATGAATGTCTAGTATAGTCTGTATGAACACAAAACAAGCTCAATTCTTATAAATTTAAATAATATACAATACCTCTGAGTTGTCGGTACAACCGGCAATGATAGTTTACTACAGAGTCTCTGTCTATGGGAATTTCACAGGATTTCACTGTTCTACCTCTAAGCAAAGCCTAAAACAAGGCTAATTAAGCTATGGCAAGCTAGTCTGAAAATGTAGCATGCTAGATTTTTGAACAGATTTTCGGGACAGTGGTAGCTCGGTGGTTAAGGCTCTGGGCGACAAGCAGTAAGGGGGGTTCAAGCCCCAGTAACACCAAGCTGCTACTGTTGAGCAAGCTTTTTAACCCGCAGTTGTATTTAAAAAAAAAAAGTCTGATAAGAAAAGTCTGCCAAATGCCATAAATGTGAACATGAACATCTTCTTCACTAAGAGGGTGATTACAGTAGACGCGAGAAAAGCAAGAAAAGCAACTGACACGATGGGCAATTCGCAGCTGTCACTTTTCATTCTCAAAATGTTCTCAAATTCATTCATTCATTCATTTTCTGAACCGCTTATTCCTACTTAGGGTCGCAGGGAGGCTGGCGCCCATCTCAGTCGACTCTGGGCGAGGGCGGGGTACACCCTGGACAGCTCGCCAGGCCATCGCAGTCTCAAATTCATGTTCACACAAAAAAGCTCAAGTTGGAGACTTCCACAGGGAATGTTTGTGAAAGGTTTGAGCCTTTTTGAGAAGTTGAAAGTTTGAGAAAGGTCTGATATCCTCCATATTCCATGTATTTTGTCATCTTTCTAATATTATTTGCATTTTGTTCGCGAATGGTTTGAGAACAAATAGCGAACAAAACACAGCTGATTTACGACAGGAGATTCACTTTTTTTTGCCAAACCTCTGCAAACCAATCAAAATTACTCGCAAATACACTGCAAATTGTTGTGTGTCCTTCTTGCGACTTTTGCACAATATACATATTTAAGACGATAAATATTTGCTTGCATGTGGAGTCGAAAAACACCTTTATGGGAATTTCAAAATTCGCAACAGATGCCTGTGTTCTTAGTGTGCATAAAATATTAGTAACCTACTGTACAATTCTCTTAAACAAGGATCTGTTCTTTCTATTAATTGGAGTTTGGTCTAGCCAGCTATATTTTTCTTACTTTCCAAAAAGACAACTTCCTTGGCATTATAGATGTATCCATGGATGGAAGTGCCCATTCTCTATAAAGTAACCTTGAGGCTGCCTGAAGCACACGGTGTCACACTCCATCTTACTCAGAACATACACCACATCCTGCTTATACTTTTCTTGCATAAAAATATAATGACTTGACAGTAAAATTTCCCGTCAAACGAAAGATCCAACAGGACTATCATTAAATACAATTTGACTACTTCCACTAGTGTAACTGAGAGATGGTCACTGAGAATATAATGTTATTTATTTGTTTTAAATAAGTCTGTTCAGTGATTCAAACCACACATGAACACAAAAGCCAAAAAGGAACAGGGATAAAAGAGAGACACAGTAGAAAGTTTCAAATCAAAACTTGTGCAGTGAACTCTAAGAATTATGGTGTCTGTTTTTGGTTTCTTATTATCATATGATCATTTTCTTGTGAACAATTACAGCCAAACAGCGTGCATAGATCTAGGTTTAATGCAAAAATGTTTTTTAATGGCCCATTGCTGACAGCTAATTCACCCACCTCATATTATTGCCTACTCATTATCACTAAGCATGATAAACCTAAATTAAATGTTTTCATTTTTATCACATATTCTATTGAATTTGGTATAATAGTCTGCAGCATTCAGACGTGTGCATGGATTTGTTGACTCTTGGATTTGAGTATCATATTATGAAATAACTGGGGTTCAATCCCCAATACTACCAAGCTGCCACTGTTGGATAAATGAGCAAGGCCCTTAACCCTGAACTGCTCAGATGTACAATGAGATAAAAATGCAAGTCGCTCTTGATTAGGGAATTTACCAAATGGCGTAAATGAAATGAAATAAAATTACTCTTTATGCCAATACTAAGTTTCTATACTCTGTGTTTAACATTAGTAGTGAAGACATAAAAAGAAGACTTACAGCCCACCATCATCATGGCCACAGAGAAGATTTTCTCGCCGTCCGTGGTAGGAGCGATGTTACCAAAGCCAATGGTAGTCAGGCTGGTCATTGTGAAGTAGAGTGATGATATGTAGAGCGTGTCCTTACTGGGTCCTCCCTCCCACTGGCCTGACCCGCTGGCATTGTACCGATAAGGTGTGCCTATACTGATTGCTAGCTGATACAGCCAGCTGTCTGTCTTAATGGTGTTGGTGACTTCATCAATGACCTCATAATCACCGATGCTGTACCAGATACAGGCCAGCCAATGAGCCACCAAGCCAAAAACACAAACAAGGAGAACCAGAACAGCAGCACCATACTCCAGATAATGGTCCAGTTTACGAGCCACGCGGCCCAGGCGCAGAAGACGCACAACTTTAAGTGAGCTGAAAAGGCTGCTGAGACCCTGTAAGGTACAGAAAAGGAAAATATAAATGATTTTTGATCTTGACTGTCCACCAAAGAAGGGTTTTGGAAAAGATGTGTAATACAGCATTTAACATCATTAGCAGTATTGTTTTCTCTATGATTGTGTAAGCATACAGTATGAATCACGCTTTAAGGTACAGCAGTCTCCATATTCACAAAAAAACCCACACAAAATTCCCAGAAGACATTTTAAAACCCCGAGACATGCAGTTTACGGCATTTTAAGCAGCTGCAGTATTTTTTGCCCATGAATAATTCCAGTCTGAACAATGATTCAGCTTTTTTTTTTTTCGTTACTTTGATCTAAATGTTTTCAACCCAGAGAAGGAGGAGAGCAGAAGTTATAATAGGCAGTTGCACTTCCTCTTCCCCAGTCACTTCAAAGTCTCCTTTTCTCTTTTCGTAGGAGATAACAGAGGATCATCAGAAAGTCGACATGTTACTGAGTGGCCACCAACTTGAAATGGATCTCAATAGGCTAAATATAACCACATATCTCATTCAGAGCATCACGGATTCATGATTCATTACAATACCTAAACAGTGCAGGGTTTATTTATTTATTTATTTTTACTTGATTTGTGTTTTTATATGAAATTTTAGATGTTGAATTTGATTTTGGATTTAGGGTTGTTTTGGGGTTTTTTGTTTTGTTTGGGTTTTTTTTTGTTGTTTGTTCTTTTATTTTTGTTTTTAAGTATATTGTGTTGATCCTACTTGTTTTAAAATATACTGTGTTGAAAGAACTGAAATTAATTCCTTTCTGTCAGGATCAGAATAATAAAATATATTCTGCACAAGCACAATCTTCCAGCAATTGAGCTATTATTGTACAGAAAGGCAACAGTTTCCAGAAGATACAGCAGGCTAGAGAGGAAGAAGATGCTGTATTGCAGGTACACCCACACATACTAAAACGATAGATCCCTAGACAAAACAAAAGCTCTCACGTCAGCCTCATCTTAGGGAAGAATTTTGAAAGAAGTCAAATTAACGTGCAAAAGCCTGCAGGTGTATCTCTCTATATTCTATATTTAATGATGATAAGATGTTTTGCTTGCCGAATCTTTTAAAAGACTAAAAGCTGACAAAATACTGGCATTAAGCTAATAATTCCTGAATTTTCTTTAATACTGGGTTCTGGTTGCACACACGACAAGATTTATGGGGAAACATCTGAGCTAGCAGTGGCTGGCCTAATTGTTGCATCTTCATTAGCAACAGACTGTCAACCTAAAACCACTCATAAGTAGCTGCACCACTGTGCACCTCACATTTTAAATTAGCATTTTCTCTACCACATCACAATGCTTTTTTTTTTTTTTCTAGCTGTCACATTATCATAAAGGCAAATTCATGTTTTTTTTATGCTTTCATATGACAGTCATTGATTTTGCTAGCCAATCCTTGTGTTGCCTATGCATATTTATCATGCCTGGTTATTTATCATTCAGAGATCTAATTTGCATTTGTGCATACTTTGCATTTAGCAAACTTGTTTTTCTTTCACAGTCAGGAAGCGATAGATCTGGGTTAAGCCTACAGAGAACTGATGAGGACAATAACTGAGCACTAGTGAGTATTATGAAGTATTTGCTTTGTTGTAGTAATAAAGGAAATTAGAAAACATTACACGGGAACTACAAAATCAGATTGCTAAATTATTTCAGGATTAAAAAACATTATTCTGAGTGGATAATGCTTGAATCAATACGACTGACACAAAGTTTGTCATAGTCACTTGGAGCAGGTGAAGTCATCATTGTCACACTTTAAAATAGAAAAATAAACCATAGAAATTAATTTTGTGTTAGCATGCATTATGTTCCAGAAGTTTCTGTTTCTGTGTAGTATGTACTAAACTCTGAATAAGCTAAAGAGACACCTTTAGCTACACAGTGCTTAGCTCAGCTCAAAGTGCAGAGCTCATGTTACCTGCCTCTTTCATGGTTAAAATATAAAAATATAAATGCTTAAAAGCTGGCTTTAGTTTGCTTTTCTTTTATTTTTCCATTTAGTTTATGCAAAACCCCTTAAAGTTTAAGAAACACTGTTACACAGCATTTATGCACCTGCTTGCATGAGCACTTGGAGTTTTTGCTTGTGTTCCCATGTCATATATACTTTAAAGCAATGTCCCTTATTTCTTTAATATACTAGGCTCATTATTTATATGTGTACATAAATTATTTGGCTATAATAATATAACAGTCATGTCATGTCATTTTATGAACCGCTTAATCCTAAATAGGGTCGCGGGGTGGCTGGCGCCCATCTCAGCCGTCTCCGGGCGAGGGCAGAGTACACCCTGGACAGCTCGCCAGGCCATCGCAGAATATAACAATCAGTTCAAGTAATTTTCTTTACTTTTAGTTTTTGTTATTGAGGTTTGGATTAAATATTTTGTTAAATGCAGCTGAAGAGTCACTTCATCTGTATATCAGTATTAATAAATAAAGGAACATTAGCACACAGGTGGCTTAGAATTCCCATTACTCTAATAAAATTTTTAAACAATTCACAGATCCCCTGGCTATACTCCATGCCCCGCTAACACAATCGTTGCAATCAAACATAAAGGTCATAATTTAGTTTTTCATATCAATAATTTTTGAGAACATGAACATGACTTTTATGCACAATGTTGTTTTGATGTTGCCAAAATGTCACACACATCCAGACCCCCAGTACAAAGCCATCTATTGTGGAACAAGACAAGGACTGTACACATGCGTACTGAGGTTTCCTTTTCAGTAAATTACACAGGTACTGAAAGGGAAACCAAGTAACACTGTTCAGTGTTGATGACACCATAATTTATCCAGGTGTCGTTATCGAATATAATTGCAGAATCAGAGAACAAACTATTGTTATTAACTCTGCTTCCCATATTCAGCCTTCCTGCACAGAGTTACAAACAAATATATAATATCAAACCCCTGACGATGCTCTAGGAAATATGCACCACAGCTTTGCATTATACATGAAATGAAGCTTGTGCCAGAAGTGAGCAGGTCACAATGATTCTGTTGTAACTCTTGTAAAATCAACTAGTGTGTGTGTGTGTCTGTGTGTGTGTGTGTGTGCGCACGTGCACTCACGCACGCAGGTGCCTGCGGTGCCTGCTTAGAGAACACGGTTTTAATGCGGTAGACTAATTTGGATTGCCTTGCATCTAAAATCATTTTAGACTAACAAACACATGGGTGAATTGTTCAAAACATCATTAGCATAAAATTACAATACCATTAAATGCCTCCATACTCAATAAGCCAAAGCACGGAGGAGTCACACACTGCAGGGAAGTTGGGGTGGGGAGTGGGGTGAACCAAACACCACTACCACCATGACAACTAAAGTGAGAAGAACGAATTACCGGCAGCACAGAGTCTTCGGTACGTGTGCTGTTCCGCGCTGCTGGTATGTGGCCCACTGCAGAGGAGTCAGAGATGGAGTCCTGAAATAATAGAAAATGTTACTGAAGGCCAGAAAAGTCAAACAAGCAAAAGTGTTTTGGTTAGTGTGATTCTATGAGGTAGGGTACATGCAACAAATAAACTTTTTTTAGGGCTTTTTTTTAGTCTTTAGGGCAAAATATTTTCCTTCAGAAAGCTTGAAAAGGAAAAGTGGTTACTAGTTTTACACTTTGAAAATATCCACATGTAGTGGAACAGCTATGCTGTTGTGTCTCAGTCATTTATAATAATCTTTGTCCAAAACAAAGTGTAATTTTATAGGATCATGAAAAGCAATAAACACAGTTTATGACAATTTCATTAGCTCCTGCATGAATGGAGTCAGCACATCCTTCATCGATACACTAACTCACTCTCAGTCATTTGCTGAACTGCTTAATCCTATTAGGGTTTCTCAGAAGGTGGGGTAGACACTGAACTCACCAGACCATCACAGGGCCAACACACAAATAATTATACTCATACCAAGCTGAAATTTGGAACAGCCTAATGCACTTTTTTAACAGCGGGCAGAAACCAAAGTACCCAG
This sequence comes from Neosilurus hyrtlii, assembly GCA_028564935.1. NCBI lineage: Eukaryota > Metazoa > Chordata > Actinopteri > Siluriformes > Plotosidae > Neosilurus > Neosilurus hyrtlii. The sequence continues at coordinate 2,521,867 of JAOUQZ010000033.1, read as the reverse complement.
ATGAAACCAACACAAGTACAGGGAGAATATACAAACTCAACATAGAAACGCCCGAGCCCGGGACTTGAACCCAGGACCATTTTGCCTTGGGGCAGATGTACTAATCTTTGTGCCACTGTGCCACCTCGTGCACTGTATACATATCCTCACAAAACTAGGCAATATCGGATAACTTTAAATCCCATTGAACCCTGCCTGCTTACACTAGTTTTGTATTTGTTGGGGAAAATTACTTGATTTACTATTTGAAAATCAAAATAACAATGGCTGTAGTGCAAATCATGACTCGTTCTTTTGATCTTCACAGGATGTAGGATTTGACTGAGTGACTGTGAAAGGAAGAGAGAAAATGTGTGAAAGTATCAGATGCTCCGGCTGCAATAAAAAAAAATCAGTGTGAAAAAAAAAAAACGTTTCGAGTGGGAGCATGGGAAATGATTAATATGCCAGTAAAATGACCTCAGGCAGCTTCTAGGGAAAGTTTGAACAGCCAGAGTTGTACTGCACTGGGGAAGGGGGTAGAACACTATTGCAGGCGAGCATCTGACAGCTGCATGCCAAGAAGATGACATAAGCTGTGTGTTGTGCAACAGCCTCAGGATCCAGTTTTAACATGCATATAGTCACTTTTCACATGTTCCTGACATGACCTTTCTATATTCGTCAGCAGCAGGTTGGGTGGGTTGTGAGAAAGGGCCACTGTGGAATGTGGGTCTGTCATAGCAACATACGGTGAGTGCACATAACACCTGTCAACTCATGTGTGCTGATAAAGCTGACAACTTGTTATAAACTAGGGGAAACAGTATGTAGAGAGGTCACAAGCATAGAAGCAGGCAGTGACATTTCAACAGCATGTGTTTCAGACACCGCAGGCCAGTGTCTTTTGACTAAGATACGCTCATTTCCGCATCTCATATGATATAAAGCTTTGCACGGCTGTAGTTGCTTTTCTGCAGCTCTCTAGCATATATTGTATGATTCTAAATATGGCATATTTTGTTTTACACCACCTTGGTAATAAAATCTCGAAAAAAATAAAGTGGTAAAAAGAGTTACATTTAATTTTTAAAACACATTTGTCTCTTTCTTACATATTAACCATGCTTTTGTTCGCCAGGTCTTAATTTTCTTTCATACTGACGTGTTTGTTTTGGGGGGTTTTATGCTTGATTTTTCTTTTTTTTAATCTTTTATTTTTTATGTAATCAAAATGTAAATTTAAATATAAATAAATGTAAATGGAATGTGAATGTAAATGTAATATAAATGTATCTTATAAATAAAGACATTTCTACTAGTACTATTACATGGAGTCAAAAGATCCATTCGAGGCTGAGGCTAGAGGTCGACTTTTCAGACAGCACAAAAAAAAAGTTGATGCACTTTGGTAGTTTGGAAATATCTAAGACTAGAAAAAAATCAATTCTATATTCAACTTTTTTTTTCTTTAATAGACATTTAATACTCTTAAATCACATTACACAAGCATGACCTTGTGCAGTATGTGGACGTCCCACCAGAGAGGAGAGAACTTTAGACCTGCTGTATGCAAATACTAAGGATGCCTACAGTTCCTCTGCCCACTGGGGAGATCAGACCACAACTTAATTCATCTTTCTTCATGCTATGTGCCAGTTGTGAAGAGGCAGCATGTGACTACAAGGAATGTTAGGAGATGGGCAAGCACTCTGTGAGCCCCACAGTGAGGACATTGGTGGGTTCACTAAGTGTATTTCACAGTACATACATTTCTGCACTGATGCCATTGTCCAAGCTCAGATGGTCTATTGTTACCCAAATAACTAGCCGTGGGTGACTAAAGACATCAAAGCCCTCCTTAATGACAAGAAGATGGCATTCAGGGCTGGCAACAGAGAGGAGGTGAGAACGATCCAAAGTTTTCTGAGAGTCAAGCTCAGGGAGGCTAAGGACAATTACAGGAGAAAGCTTGAGTAGAAACTCCAAAATAACAACATGAGAGAGGTTTGGAGTGGTATGAAGACCATCACTGGTTTCAGACGATCCAGAAGCAGAGGAGCTGGGGGCGGTGAGAACAGGGCCAACAAGCTGAATGTTTTTGGAACAGATTCGACACTGCAGCTACTGCCCAGCCCCCTTCTAACTCAACAGGAACAAGCCTGGATCCCCCTGCCACATGAGTCTTACATTACATCTTCACAATTAGCCTGAGTCTACCGAGGGTCCCAGTGTGGAGGAACACGTCATGCCTTGTTTCTGTACCAAAGACCCCACGTCCAAGTGACCCTCAGGATTACAGACCCATGGCACTGACTTCGCATGTCATGAAGACCCTTGAGAGACTCATACTGTATCAACTCTGACCCATGGTTAGACCACATATGGACCACTTACCAGCCTCGCCTCAGAGTTGACGACGCCATCATCTACCTCCTTAACTGTGTCTACACCCACCTGGACCAGTCGGCGAGCACTGTGAGAGCCATGTTTTTTTACTTTTCATGTGCATTCAATACCATCAGACCAACCCGCCTGGGTCAGAAGCTGACAGTAAGGCAGGTGGATGCCTCTCTTGTGTTCTGGATTGTGAACCACCTGACCAGAGCGCCTGCAGCACTGTGTGTCGGACATGGTGGCCAGCAACACCGAAGCACCACAAGGATTGTCCTCTCCCCTTTTCTCTTCACACAAATGACTTCAGCTACTGCACAGAGACCTGCCATCTTCAGACGTTTTCTGATGACTCTGCTGTAGTTGGATGTATCAGTGGAGATGATGAGATGGAATATCGGGCTGTTGTGGACTCCTTCATCACATGGTGTGAGCAGAATCATCTGCAGCTTAATGCAACAAAGACCAAGGTACTGATTGTGGATTTAAGGAGATCCAAAACACCAGCGACCGCTGTTTCCATCCAGGGCATCAATGTGGAAATGGTGGAGGATTATAAATACCTTGGAGTTCATACTGACAATAAACTGGACTGGGTTAAGAACACTACTGCACTTTACAAGAAGGGCCAGAGCTGTCTCTATTTTTTGAGGCAGCTACGGTTGTTTAACATCTGCCATACTCTGCTTAGGATGTTTTATGAGTCTGTTGTGGCCAGCGCTATCCTCTATGCTATGCTGTATGCTGGCGTAGCAGGCTGAGGGTTGCATTGTATAGTTTTCTGATTCTGATAACATTGAGACATGAAGTGTGCAAGACTTTTTTTTTTTAAAACTGACTCCTTAAGGAATTCTCTAATAGCTATTCTTGCTGTCATTTTAAGATAACTAAAATCTTTGGAATGTGGATTTCATTGTGGCCCACAGTGAATAAAAATAGTGCTTTTGGAACCGCAGGCTGTGCATCGCTGTTCAATAGCACTCAGCTGGATTGGATTCAGATCAGCATCACATGCCAGCTCAAAGTGGATGTTTTAGACTCGTTTTCGGGTTTAGAGATGAAAACAGAGGGAAAAACTCCAATTTGCATCCTCTTATATAATGATGGTATGCAGATTTATTTGCTTTCAGTATCAAGAATAGGGTTAAGGTCAGGACTCTGGGGAAAATTATTCCATATGGTCCCTGAACCACTCTTTCATTTCTTGAACACCCATTTTATATCCCTGCCATCAGGGAAGAAAAAGTCCATTGATGTGATAACCTGCTCATTCAGTACATTCAGGTCATCAATTGACTTTTATTGCCACATTAATGTTGCTCAGCCTCAGCCTGACCAACTAGAGCAACAATGCCATGGAGATTACATGCTGTGATCAAGGCTAAATGCACTCCATGAGACTATTAGTGTGTGACTTTTTTTTGGACAGGCAGTGTATTTCTGTCTTTATATTTTCAACCTTGTAAATCATTATATTTTTCCAAGCATGTTTTTCTATTTTTTCCAGTCATTGCACTGTATGTATGTGTATGTATATGTATATGTGTATATATATATATATATATATATATATATATATATATATATATGAGGATGATTGTGCTAAATAAATCAAATCAAATCAAAATAACACCATTTAATAACCAAGTTTTCCATTGTAATAGAGCTTCTGAGTGGAGCACCATAGACTTGGAACATGATTTGGATGGTTGTCCTGTGTCCATACCACAGGAAACCCAATAAGGCTGCTGAGTTGCTGATGGGCTGTTATGTGTCACTGAGTTCCATGACCACAGCAATAAGACCCACACGGAATAAAAACCACACAATCTTACTCAGGTAGGCAGACAGACTTTTGCCTAGCAAAACAACACAGACCATAACTTGTTACATAGATAATCAAACTAAACAGACAGGTAATACAAATGAATATGAAAATGAGCAAGCAAAGACATGAAAAGAAAACCTAGTGTTACCCTTTCCTGCATTTGCTCCAGACTGTAGTCAGTGAATGCAGTGGAGTCCTGTTTATTTCCTTTATTACATTTTTTGAAAAGAAATTATGTTGAAGTTGATTCAGCCCTTAATGGAGCCACTCTACTCTTATGGCACCGGCCTTGGATAACTATCAATAAAGATATCTATGGGGAGTTCCGCCGATAAATATATATATTATTATACAAAATATTGATAAAACTATTTATTTTTAAATAAATAGTTTTATCAATATTTTGATATTATTTTATTTTTAAATAAATAAAATTAATTTTATGTTAAGTGGATAGATATAAAGGATTTTAGATATAAAGGATTTGACGAAACTAACTCAGAAAATTAATTGGAGAAACTTCAACAAAATCAGATACAGTTAAAAACCCATCCTCTTCTGGGAAACTCAAGACAGTGCAAGATAGAGCAGAAGGCAAGAGAAATTCACCTGGCACCAATCCATCCAAAGTGCATCATGTAGGCAAACATTCACATACTCATTCACAGCTAGAAAAAAATTTAGCGAAAACCCACACAAACCCAGAGAGAATGTGTAAAATTCCACACAGGGGTTAAGCCTAGCTTTGGGTTTGTTAGGCAGTAGTGCTTCAGACAGAAAAACAGTACTAAGTACTTTGAAAACCTACAAATTGTAAACTAAGAAATATTGTGCTGAAGATAGATATTTTGTGAAAGGTTCCAAAGGTTTTACACGGTTAGAATTAATAGCCATTCAAAAAACAAAAAACAATATGAATGGTCTCGGGTGGCACGGTGGCGCAGTGGTTAGCACTGTGTACCCCACCTTTGCCCAGAGTCAGCTGAGATGGGCGCCAGCCTTCCCGCGACCCTTATTAGGATGAAGCGGCTTAGAAAATGAATGAATGAATGAATGGTCTCACTGTTCTGAGTGTCTTGTACCTCAATATTTCATGTTATATATTCCATCAATGATGATCAGTCCCTAATTATATCAACATACAGAACAAAAAAAAAAATCATGTACATAATTACATTGGCGCAGCCATGGCCTATTGGTTAAAGAAGTGGGTTTGAGATCAAAAGGTTGCTGGTTCGATTCCTGTACCAGTAGGAAAAATGTGTGGCTTCCCTTCCTCCACCTCCATGGCTAATGTGCCCTTTAGCAAGGCACCTAACTACTCTCCAGATGCTGCAGCGTGGCAACCCACTGCTCCAAGTGTGTGTGTGTTCACTGTTTATGGGTTAAATGCAGAAGCTAAATTTCCTTTGCAGGATTAAAACAGTATATCAAAATTTGAAAAAAATCTATTATTTGAGATGCAACTGAGAGGAAAAAAGTTTCTTAACAAAACACTTACTAATAAAATTAATTGTAAATTAAAGGTCAGATATTGTACCTAATTTTTAGACTTTTTATGTTTCATTTTCCCCACCTCCCTATGTAATGGTGATTTTGAGCGTGCACGCTGGACGTCCTGTTTGGCTTCCTCCTCCCATTTATGTTTCTTTTTTCTCCCGCTCCCTGTACCTACTCTATTATGATTGGTCATCATTCTGATGTCAGTCACCTTTCCTTTGAGTGTACTGAGAGTCATACTGGAATGTGTGGAATCAGAAATCTGGCCTAATCAGAAATACCAGTACACCATGACGCACTAGGGTGCCTAAAAAATAGGTGAAAACCTTGTGATTATGACCAACCCAGAGGGAAAACTTAAACATGCGTTAACTTCGTTTTTCAATACTGTGATGTCATATAATACAGCTAATAAATAAATAAAATGCTGTAAGAGCATTTATGGGTTAAAAAGGTAGAAAAGCATTATATCTCCCTGTTGGAAAAAAGAAAAACAAGTATAATTTTTTATCATGAGACATAAAACAAACTTGTGGTCATAATTGTGACCCATCACAGCAAAGTGGGAATGAAGTCAGAAATTTCCCTCCAAAGTTGTATGCTTAAAAGACTGAAATTTTCGGACAGGTTTTGGTTAGTTACTAGCAACATGTTAGAATATTAGGTATCATTTTAAAGTTTAGGATATCATTTACAAAATGGAACCAATAACTCAAAATTAATCATTTCTAACTTCATACCCACTTTATTGTGATGAGTCACATTTGTTCTCATAACCTACAATTTGTTTGCTTTGTTTGCAGCCAAAACTGTGTTAATAATTTGAAGAAGGGGTGACAAATTGATTTAACCATTATCAAAATGATACTGGATGCTAGTTATGTATCTTGATGTATTGTGTTTCAATTTTCACAACAGGGAATGATGAGTTATTATTATATTTGTCTGGCTTTTCCTGCAACTGTAACCTTCAGCCTAGTGATACAGACCTGGAGATAGCTATGAACAGCCTGCCTTTGTATGCGCCCCTGCATGCCAGTCGCTGTGTCAGAGTCTATTGTGCTTTAAGCACATCAGATTGATTAAGTCATGCAGGCAGATCCCCAGATGCCACAGCGACAAAGCTCTTTATTGCAAACCAGTGCATTGCAATTTGGTGGCTTTATTGTGTTCATTTTATTGCTGAGCTGTATGTACACTGATGGCATCAGTGTGATGGGAGATGACGCCTGTTGTCAGGGCGACCATGAAACTGATGCAGACTTGGAGGAGGATATAAAGTTTACATTATCTATGTTTAACACTGTGTGTATTTATAGCTTGGTGAAAAGAATAATAATGAGAATCATACTGTACTTTGCTTCAGGTGACCCACAGCAGTACACTGTCAGAGTCATGGATAAATGTAGTAAGCATGCATAAACTCAGCATAATGTTCTGGGATTGTGCCTATTGCATTTGTGGGATGGGGTTTTTTGTTTGTTTGTGTGCTTGTTTGTATTTTAAGCTTTTTCTTACAAAAGCCCCACACTGTCACCCAACCTTTCACTGTGGAGCTGTATTCTAAGCTCTAGACAATGAAAATTGAAATGGTCAGCATGGACCCCAGGTATTTCTAAGCCCCATGTGGATGATAATCAAGTTTGTCTAATGCTATTCCTTGAGCTGGTTACTTTCCGGTGCCTTCTTTCATGTACCTCAGCCCACTCCTTACAGCTCAGCCACACAGTTTGGGGATAGTTTTGAGCTTATTGACTAAACCAATTAGAATTGAATTATTCATTAGTAGCCATAAAATGATTTGGTAACTATTATGAAACTAATAGGAAAATTAATGCAAGTCAGGATTCAGAGAAGGTTTCAGGGAATTTAAAAGGTTAACTCTGTTTTTGAGCCACGTCCACACAGAAAGCGATGCTGAAGTGCATGTGAAAAATTCTGCATGGTAGGTATAAGCGAATCAGAAGAGGCTTTTGGAAACTTAGTGTTTGGTGCCATCTGTCAATCAGTGTTATCTGTAAGCTCTGATTGGTAATCGCTTGAATCAATGTCTCATCAAAGTTCAGCCCAGTTGAACTCCGCTCCCTCCCACTTCGTGTCACTTGAGAAAATTTCATCTCTGGCGTTCATCGACTGCATGGTTGACTGTCGCACGTCGCTTCCTGTGTGGACGCAGCTTTTCAAGTTAGCTCTTAAAACAAAAGATAGACTAACAGGCTCTCAAATGATCATGTGACCAGCCAGCTAACAAATGCCCTTCGGCCACTGTCCAGTTTGTTTAGGATCACTGTAACAGAACATGGAAATAATTGCAAAACGTTGGTATTTTACACTGCTCATCTCATGTACACAATTTCAAAACCTTCCACATGTATTATATACAGTAGCTGGATATAAAAGCACATTATTTCACATATACAGTATAATCTGTGAAATGATCTAATGTGGAAAATTTGTCATATCAGAGTCCAGAGAGACCACACAAACCTACATATAGTATCTTATTTTTCACTGAAAATAATTTTAACTGTGATGGCACAAAATGTACAAGGGGTTTAACCAAGTAATTATTTTTGTTTCACTCAATCACTCATTTGCCAAACCACTTAATCCTACTGGGTCGCGGAGAAGCTGGAGCCCATCTCTGCCGACACGGAGCAAAGGTGGGGTACATCCTGAACAACTTGCCAGACCAGTCCGGGGCAACACACCCTATTCACACTCACACCTAGGGGCAATTTAACACAGCCAATTATTCTAAAGTACATGTCTTTGGATTGTGGGAGAAAACTGGAGTACCCACAGGAAACCCATGCAAGCATGGGCAGAACATGCAAACTCTACACAGAATCACCCAAGTACAGGACTCAAACGCAGGACCTTTTTGCAGTGAGGTGGATGTGCTAAAAACTACACCATTATGCCGCCCCATGTACTATATTTTTAAAAATATGTTTTATTAAATTCTAGTTTACTAACATTACAGAGGCCAGATCTCTCCCTGCCTCCTCTTCTGCTGAGAAACATTCAGATCCAAATTTTAAATGAGTAAACGTCACTGAGTGGTGTCAAAGTCAAAGTGGTGCAGTGGAGGGTGCTGCTGGCTCACAGCTTCAGGGTCCCTGGTTGTATCATGCGCTCAGGTTACTCCTGTGTGGAGTTTCACGTGTTATCATCACATAACTGTGTGGGTTTCTTTGGGTTTAAACAAAAAAATGTAACTTAAAAAACTATGCCGGGAGGAAAATAGGTTGCTCTAAATTTTCTTAGATAGGAATGAATGAGTGAATATGCTTATACACAATGGTCTGTGGTGGACTGGCATCCCTACATGGTGTTTTCCTTCCTCACACCCAGTATTCCTCAGACAGGGTCCAAATCCCCCTCATCTAGAGGGAAATTGGTGGATTCATGATGATCTTGAGGGAGCTTGGTGGATTCATGATGATCTTGAGGGAGCTTGGTGGATTCATGATGATCTTGAGGGAGCTTGGTGGATTTGTGATTGATCTTGAGGGAGCTTGGTGGATTTGTGATTGATCTTGAGGGAGCTTGGTGAATTCGTGATGATTTTGAGGGTACTTGAAGTGATTCATGATGTTCTTAAGGAAACTTGGTGAATTCGTGATGATCGTGGCAAAATTATTGATTGTCAAAAATTTTACAATTTTACAATTACAATTTGACACCAATCGTGATAGAACATGGGAATTGTAGTAGAGCGAAATAGAACTTAACAGACCTTAATGCGCCATCGTAGGGGATCTTAATGAACTTGGAAACACAATTTTTCCAAATTTCATCTCAGGGATGTGCCCTGCATCCGTTTTATACCCCAATCACACTCCAAGCATGGTCATAAATCATAGAGCCCCATGCTTTTTTGAATTGAGGAGATCACGCACATCATGCCCCAGTGTAAACCCAGGGTAGCATCCAAAGTAAGGAAAACAACTTAAGGGACAAAGTGAATCGATAATAACAAGGCCAAGTTTACCACAATAAATGACATTAATGAGCACATCGAAATTTAAAGTTCAAATTTGGTATTCAAATTTTACTTATGAAATGAAAATTAATATTTAACATGTAGGAAAATGTGAAAGTCCTGGGTTTGAGCCCTGTGCCTGGGGAGGGTGTTTCTGTATGGAGTCTGCATGTTCTCTTTGTGCTTATGTGGGTCTTCCCACAGTCCAAAGAAATGGACATTAGGCTAACTGAATATTCTCGATTGCCCCTAGATGTGAATGTAAGTGCGAATGGTTGTTTGTCTGTGTCGTTCAGGGTGTAACCAGCCTCCCCACAACCCTAATAAAGGATCAAGCATTTCAGAAAATTAGATGAGATGAGTATGTCCTTTTTATAATGTATTCCTTCATAAATGTATTTTCCCCTTCTGCCCAATCTGCTCTTCTTTTCTTCCATTTTTTTAAATATAGGCTATATTTTTGATAAGCAGGTTGAATATAAACAGGACAAGTTTCTCAGTGTAAACTCGGAGTAAGAACGCTTTCAAAGCAGTAAATCCATTAATGTTTTTCCTTAAGTAGGGAAACCTTTTATAGGATTCTTTGCAATGGCCTTAAGTTAAACCCATCAGTCAAATAAACCCTTAAAAGCCATACTTAAGGGAAAACTTAAGGTGTTTTGTGCAACCAGCCCAGAATCTTCATTTTTTATACACTTCCCTGCCTCCATTTTACATGTAAAAAGCATCTGATACCATACTAAAGCAGACAAACCTTAAACAACATAACACAATCTGAGATTTATACAGTACATCTGGAGCAAGGCTGGATTGCATATATATTGACTCCTTTAGACCGTTTAAGGGTATTACAGAGTTTCGTTTGAAATAACTCATCGGAAGTGAATCAGTCAATCTCAATCAGTTAACTTCTTGTACATGGATAAAATACGTACAGCTGGCAGTCAGTATGAGACCTGCCTGATGCTTGGGTTTGGTTTGCTGGTGAGCTGTTCAGGGTGTACCCTGTCTTCACCCAGTGTCAGCTGAGACATGTTCCAGCCTCCCCGTGATCTTAGTAAGATTAAGCATTTCGGCAAATGAAAAATTTGAAAATTGAAAAATGTCTTTAAAAAAACTGGAGAAATGGTAATAATAAAGCCAGCAGGTAACAGACTGAATGAACCTGTGGCTAATTAGTGTTATTTATGTGTGTTCTGCGTATGTTGCATGTAGAGAGAAACTGATGCCTGGAGAGAGAGCTCTGTGTGTGTGTGTTTGCGCACTGTTACTTCATGCACATGAAGTTTAAGAATGAGAGTTCCAAATCTTAAAAAAAAGAAAAGTATTTATTTTGAAATGATTAAACAGAGTGATCTCTCCATTTGCTTCTGAGTCTCTCGTATCCGAACTGGGAACTGTGTTAGTGTGTGTTTATAGGAAATAAACAAAAATATATTTGGTCCCGCCCTGCAATGGCATACTCTGCCCTCGCCCAGAGTCGGCTGAGATGGACAGCAGCCTCAGGATTAAGCGGTTCAGAAATGAGATATTTGGTCCCAGCTATCAGTATTTAATAAGAATTTAATTAGAAAGAATTAAAAAAATTGGTAGCACTATGAAACTAATCATGTTAAAATGTATGTCAGGTGTACTGGGCTATATTTACGCTATTTACTATAAAGTATTTAAGAAGGGGTCAATCAGAGATACCAATTTTAACTACTTTGGCCCTGAATCACAAATAGTAGGAAGTTGGCTACATTTAGTAATTTGAAAAGAGGCCAGACTCTCAAAAGCTGCAAGTCTTGTTTCAAAGTCTGCGTATAGAATTAGATACACAGTGTTATAAGGTGCTACAACCACTTACCTCGTCCACATTCTCGAAAGCATTGATGATGTCATAGGGCAGGCAGGAGAGCAGGTCTATGACAAACCAGGTTTTCAGGTAGTTCATGCGTATGAGTTTAGGATCTGATATGACCTCTCCACCAGGCCCCACAAACGTGGTGTGAAAATTAAGCACAATGTCCACCAGAAAAATGACATCCACAACACTGTCCACCACCAGCCAGGCCAGGTTATTCTGTTTGGTCTTGAAGGAGACATTATAGGGCACCATGATGGCAGTATAGAAGGTGAGGATGAGAATGACCCAGTCCCAGGTGGTCTTGAAGGTGCAGTAGTGCAAGATGATATGAGGAGGTGTTTTAGGAGCCTCCTGTTTGTATTGTGGAAGGATGTCTGAGCCTAACTGAAGAGCCTGGATGAGGATGAGAGAGAAATTTTTGAGCCATAATGTAAGATGACAACTTATTAACAGGGATTTAACTGCTTATTTATGCTTTCCAGTTGTAGCTTTTTAAAGTTTTTCTCCAACTGCGAGTCTCCTTTGTAGTATTATTCACAATACAACAGCCTTTGGCTTTGTTCTCTAGAAGTACCATGGGAAATAACATAGCAGCAGTACAGGGGCATAACAGCCCTTCGTGAGACACTACATACTGTATATCAGCACTTAGAGGGAAGTGGAGTCGAATTTCTATAGTCTGAGAATGGTAATGAAGTTTAAAAAGAATGTGTGTGCAGAAGGCATAGACCTTTAAAGAAGGTGACTCATCAGTGGTTTTTCAGTCAAGTGAATAAAGCTGACCTTTCTGGTTTGGATTCAATGAAGAGGTCTACAGAGAAGTGAGACATACTCACCTCAGCCAGTCGTGAGTGCTTGTGGCTCACTTCAGTTTTGTTTAATGGTGTAAGTTGTTGAAGTGTTCCGCGGCTGTTGGTCAGTGCTCTGGTCAGTCTTGCAAATTTGGTCCATCCTATCACAGGAAAATACTATCAGAAAGCAGATAAACAACCAGATGTGTGTATTATGTTCCTAAAGTGAAATGGAAGGAATTTTTTAAATAAAAGGTTCTGTTTAAAAATTCTTTTGGAATTTGATGTGCAAATGCCCCCAGTGCAGCAAACTGGGTTATCAAAGGACAGCCATGTCTCTCACTGTCTGTGGTGAGAGGCATGTAAAAGAACCATTGCTGTTGTTCGAAAAGAGTAGGCCAATGGGCAGCGTGTTTCTGTTCTGCGATGGCCTGGCAAGCTGTCATGGGTGTACTCCGCCCTCGCCTAGAGTCGGCTGAGATGGGCATCAGAGGCATGTTATACATCATTCATTCATTCATTTGATGAACTACTTAATGCTATTAGGGTCATAGGAAAGTTGTGCAAGAAAATCTACACAAGCACACCGAAAACATGGAAAACTCCACACACAAACACCCTCGCCGAGCCCAGCACTCAAACCCAGGACGTTCTTGCTGTGAGGCACACGTGCTAACCACAACTCCACCATGCAGCCCAACATATTATACCGTGTTTGCCCGATAATAAGACCTACCCCGATAATAAGACCTACCCTTACTTCAGCAGAACGGTCCAAAATAAGCCCTACCTCGA
>JAOUQZ010000033.1:2497876-2508643 GCA_028564935.1 Neosilurus hyrtlii | reverse complement strand
AATTGCTGTTAATGTTAATTAAAATAAAACCTACCCCGAAAATAAGCCCTATGGTGTTTTCTGAGCCGAAAAAAAAATAAGACTGTGTCTTATTATCGGGGAAACACTGTAGGTACATTTTCTTATCATTATGATTTATAGTTAGACTTTGCTAAATGGTATACATGTAAAATGATTTGTCTTCAGCTACTGGAAAATAAGTTCTGGAAATGCAACGTCTGCCCTCCACTAGAAGTAATGTATAACACTGACTCATTAATTCCTTCATTTGCTGAAACGTTAAATCCTACTAGGTTTACAGGGAAAACGGAGCCAACTCTGGGTGAAGACAGGGTACAGCCTGCCAGTCACACACAACCGACAGCAGGGCCAAGTCACACACAACCATTCACCCTCATGCCTAGTTGCAATTATGAGCTGGACGTGCTACCTACTACGTCACCTTGCCGCCATAAAAATGACTTAAAACAGATTGACATGCTTAGATTGCTATGCTGCACATTTGACAATGTTAGGCTGGAAACGCCCAAATTAGTTTAGGAATATTCACGTAGCCAATCAAGCAAAACACCTGCTATTTTGCTCGTATAAAATATTCTGTCCTCCATAGACCCTGTTAGTAAATAATTTGCATTATCCAAGTATTTACAATCACTCACCATTATTAGCAAATCAAGCCTGAGAGCTTGAAGGCCTCCGGATGAAAATAATTAAACCAAACTTATTTCCCATGACTGCAGTCTTTCCTGCTTTCAACAGTGAATCTCTGAGGGTGGTATAAAGCGTTCTTCCCTTGTCTTGTTCCTAGATTTCAGTCCTTCACTATAGTCCAAAAACCTTTTATGACTCTATAAGCCCCATTCTTTTCTCCCCTCAAAAGAATGACCCACAAGAAGTACTCACGGCCATAACGTTGCATTTGACTTCAAAATGAAATACACCTCATTGTTAATGTTTCATTGGTGAAAAAGTCCTTTAGCTGAAAATTAATTAGGTTAAAAGGAGCAAGGCAACATACACAGGAGGTAATGGTCACACAGCATACATACAGCATACATCCCAACACAACAGAACAGTGGCTGCTTTCTGCAAGTCCAGCAGTTCAGCCTACAGTACTGAGGAGATCAAAATGCATCATCTTGGAACTGGTGCTCATCCCCATGTTTCTTTAGTTTAAAGCTGCAGTAGACTAGATTCATTTCTGCTTACTCCCTAAAGAGAGTGAGATTTATAGTGACAGTAAAAGCAGACTGAAGCAAAGACAGAGATGAGGTACCGTTTTCCAATTTAAGTCTCATCTCATGAATGTACACAAACAACAAAGAAGGGGGGGGGGGGTACAGCAAAGAGCTGAGCAGATCTCTTGTGACCATTTGATGCATTTCACCGCAGTAGTACACAAGGGCATTCTCACTTCACAACTACATACCACATTGTCTCTATAGAGAATAAGGAAGGAAAAATCATCCTTGCATACTGACTGGATCAAGCTCTAGCAGAGCAGAGCATGCAAACATAAAAAAAAGAGTCTTTTGGCACAGTAGAGAAACCAGATAGACATGAAGGATTGTGGCTCCATATGCAAGCCATTATTTTTGAAAAATCTAAAGAAGATGAATATAAATACAGGAAAAGTATTTCCACAGGTGACTTGATTAAACTGATGAAAGTAGGCAACTAAAGGAAAGAAGGAGGTAAATGAGAAAGTGACAGCAGAGGGATTGGATAAGGAGGAAAAATAAAGAAACAATTGTCCAAAGTATCTATTTCTCTCTGAGGGGCAAGGTGATAACTCTGAGACAATCACAGGTCTCATTTAGCTCCCCACTAGGGAACTTCTTTTCTTTCAGACTTCCACTAGGTTAATCTTAGCTTTCTTTGGCTGGGTTGAAGAAATCTGCCATGTACAGGGTTGGCACTAATCATAACAAAGAGTGACACAAGAAAAGGACACATTAGGAGAAGGAGTGAAAGAGATGACGACGTGTATTTGGCTTCTTTGTCCTCTCCTCGAGTTTCTGATTAAAGATGTCTCTCCATCTCCCAGTTTAATTTCATAACTGATCACAATAGTTGGGGTTGTGCAGCTTCTTGTGTCGAGATTTTATATTATTTCCACATGTGAGGTCATTTTGTTATTGCACAGTTTCCAATAGTCAATGGTAAATGGTTCAGCGGTTCAGATACACACAGAGGCCCATGTATTTATATGTACAAACTAATCGGTTGTACTTGGTACACAAAAAGGTGTAAAGATCACAGTAATATTGTATAACATATATAGTTAGTATTTTGCAAAAATAAAAGCAGAGTACACACTGATGTATATTTACTCTAACAGTTATGAAAAGCTGGTGCATATTTTATAACTTTCCCTAACAGCACACCAGATCACGGCAATGCATGCTATCCAAGTGGGACTTATTTTCCTTCTGAAACCAATACACACATCTTGCACTTTGTACCCAGAGGCAAGTGAAGGCAAGTACACAGTGATATGGAATACAACATCCTAAAATAGCTCTTTACTACATGACTACCTAATTATAATGTCAGCTTTATAATGAGCATGTAATAGAAGCTTTAACTCGTCATGAGAGCCTGTTTAACATATCATTATGTTTACTACAAATTAATGGTAGTACAACAGTCTTAAAGACATCCCCAAAATCCAAACCCTTTTTTTACTTTGTAAGTTAATATTGTGTATTGATTCATCATTGTCAGGCACTTAAAAGACAAAACTCCAATCTCCACACACTCAATGTGTCTTCACATTTGGCAATCTGTTGGGTGCAATGGGCTACATTTAAGATTTGCTGGTAAAGTGTGATGGGCTTATCAGAATTCACCACCACGTGAACTTTTTCTGTCAATAATCAAATATTAATATTCTGACTAAATGCAATGAACTGTGTAATGTCCCCTGTCATGTTCTAATTACAGCCGACATGGTCGTCACTAGGGTTTTGGCCATATAATAGCCTGGCAAGTTGTTGCTCTGAGGCTACAACTGAAGTAGGCTGGGATGGGCTTCAGGCTCCCTAATAAAGGATAAATCGGTTCAGAAAATAAGATGAGCTTTAGTTGTTTTCATGATGGTTGAAAAAATGTATGATTTTCACACTGAGTATTATAACGTATTTATTGATCAAATGTAGTCTAGTTAAATGCACAAGTAGTGAAATCTTGTGCTAGAAATATATCAGTCAGTCCAAACCTCAAGCCCTACTCTTACCACTACTGACTTGAACTTGTCTAACTTACTTCATCCACTGAATATGGGAAGAACAGAAGTCTCCACTGACCGTACCACTTAACACTTGTTTTAAATTAGGTATAATTTGTTCTTTAGACAAACTCTCAATTGGGTACATAACCAATAAACTAAACAGACATTTTTAATGATACAGTGTACATTCTGCTGAAATTTATGCTATACGAAATAAGCCTTTTACAGAAGAATCAGAAAAATGTTTCTACCAGGTAAAAATACATATGGTCTATTGTCAAATATCACAACCATTGCGCAAGAAGCACATTGTTTAAAAAATGTGCCACTCAGTAGTGGGGTTGATCTGGAAAGAAGGGCTCCAGCTAAAGGTCCTTCCAAAGCCATATATCCGACACCCCCAGCCCCATATGCCCCCACCCCAACATTTTTAACATTTTAGCAAACTATCAGTAGCCCAAAAGCTGATTTACACTTCTGCATCACATTTATGCTATAGTTATCGCACTGATTGTTGATCATGATGAAGCATTTGTACTTGCATGTAAGGTGTGCATCTCCTCTAGAAGGTGCTGCCACATAAAACACACAATTTACTGAGTTTATACACAGAAGGAGAGAAGAGCGAGCTCCAGTTCACTGTTAAAATAACTCCAGAAAATAGCACAGGTAAAATTCGGTTTTGAAAGAAATTTACTAATGAAAAAGAGACCTCATGTGATTAATTATAAACCAAGTGAAATCTCACTGAAAGCATTTCTGAAGTGTTTTGACTCATCTATATTCAGCAGTATGAGAGGCTCGAAGTGTACTAGTGTTTAAATCCACAGGATTCGATGCAGGATTAAACTGGCCATTATAATGATGTACAGCTGCTACAGAGCCTTACGCTTTATATATTTATATTAACACTATATTGTGACTGTAGACCTCACTGTAGACTGTAGATTTTAAAGAGAAGAACAAGCAGCCATTAATGCGAAGGAGAAAATGTAATGGTAACAAGTGGATCAATCACAGTTGATGGACTGGGTTGCTGCAGTGTGTATTTACATTTTTGAAGAGGTGCACAGTAGGCTGTTACGTAGGGTATGGGGTAGAGTACGCACTGCAGAAGCATAAATTGGCCTTATTTGCTCGTCATTTGTATTTATGATCAGTGTGTCACGTTATTGTAACTTGTGCTATTCATAAAAGCCTAAAGGTATGATCAAAGCATGGAGCTATTCTTATCTAGGAGGTTTTTCAGCTCCTGAGCACAGATATAGTCTCTACTCCCAGTCAAAATGTTGCCTGATACAGACTGCAGGTTTTTGAGTTATTTTAAAGTTGTTCCGGTTGTAATGATGGAGGACGGTACCCAACTTTGGCTGAGTGTTCCCTTCAATATAGCCGGCAGCCTCGATGCGCTGACTGAAGAACGGTGCATCCCTTAAGAATATCAAAAGTTTATTACTTCATCTCTCTTGATTGCTCTCATCCACTTATTTATTTAGTCCTCATTGGGTAAGTGAATAATGAAAAATTAGGGTTTTTTATTATTATTTTTACACTGTGGTGCACATCAGAAACTCTTGTTTTTGGAATACAGCTATGTTTGTGTACATCGTATTGTCACAGAAAGTAACTTTACCCAGTGTATTTACTAAGTGTGAAAGCTGTGAAAATGTGAAAAAGACTAATTGTTTTCATGTGGGGCAACATGGTGGTATAGTGGTCAGCATATCCGCCTCACACGTTCTGGGTTTGAGTCCCGGGCTCGGGCGTTTCTGTGTGGAGTTTGCATTTTTCCCCATGTTTGCATGGTTTACTCCGGTTTCCTCCCACAGTCCAGAGACATGCACTTTAGGCAATTTGGTTGTTCCAAATTGCCCCAGGTGAGGATATGAGTGGGTAGGGTTGTGTGTGTTAGCCCTGTGATGGTCTGGCGAACTTTTCAGGGTATGCCCTGCCTTCACCCAGTGTCAGCCTCCCCACGACCCTAGTAGGATTAAGCAGCTTGACAAATGTAAGTGAGTACGTCAGTGTTTTCTTGTGTTACACTGATAAATACAGATAAAAATTCTCCCAACATGTCACGTATGAATGCCGAAAAACAAAACAGTTTTTGCAGGGAGGTCTGTCTGTTGACCATGTCTGGAGCTTCAAAAAGAAAATATGATGTCAATGCGAAATGGTGGCACACCTGCTCAAGTGCTGAAAGCTTGCCCGAGGTCATGGCAGGTAGCAACAGTTACTAACCATCAATTGGACAAAAAAATAAGGCAGTGCTTGGGATCAGCCAATCAGTGGGTGTGTTATATGGTGACGCTCCACAAATCACATGACCATTTACTGGTTAAAGGCTTGTGTGACTATTTGATGAAAGATTTGTACCTTGATAAAAGTGGCAGGAGCAAGTTCCTACTTAATAATCAAAGTAGGTGCTTGGTGCATATGTGCCGTAAAATAATTCTTGTTAAAAATATTCCAGGATAATACGATAATTCTCATTTATACACAGCAATACACATTTGATTAAAACAGCAATATTAAGCTTCTGCAATATTACAAAGGCTTAGACTGCTAATGATGTAAAAGTGTCATGTGCAGTCTGAGAAAATGATGCTTGACTCAATGAAATTATCCCTAGAGTATGATGAATGTTCTGAACTGAGCATACTTGCAGTGTGGTTCTGTGTACTGTTGTCTCACAAACTATACATATTGCATGTGTGTGTGTGTTGGACCTGTGATGGACTACTCAGCTATTCAGGGTGCACCCTGGCTTAACCCAGAGTTGGCTGAGATAGGCTCCAGCCTCCCCGTGACCATAAAAGGATAAAGTAGTTCAACAAATAAATAAATGAATGAATGATAATTTTGAAAACTGTGAGCAACACTTTAAGGAAAGTAGTACCACACCGCAGGGGGGAACAGAAAGGATGAGAACGCAGGTTCACTCCTCATTCTTTAACCCTGGTTGTCTATTTGAGAAGGGATCAGGTGTGATTTTTGCCTCAGCTCCACAGCTGACATCTTGCACCTGCTTGTTGTTTTGCCAATCAAACCATAGGACAGAAGCTACCAGCCTCCAGTAAATGTGTGTGTAGGTTTCGGGAAAGTGCACTGCAAGCCAGGATCATGTCAAAGTTGTGTTTTAACTTAGAAGAATCACAAGCTGATTCAGAAAATAGCGACCTTCCGAGGGGGGTGGGTGGGGGGGGTGGAGGGTTGTGTCAGAGGGCAAGGAAAATATAGAGGGATCCGACACTTCCCATCAATCACACCCACAAGTTGACTTCTCCAGTGCTTACCCCTGTGCTGCTGGAAAAGAGAGTCTTCTTAAACACAAAGTGACAGCTCGTCCGTCTTCAGCTCTATTCTGCTAACACAGACTGCAGTTTGCAACGCCGCACAAATCAGCTCGGAAGCAACATCTCTAATTGACCTTGTAATGGACCTTTCACACTGTATCTCTTTTAAAAATGGAGCTCTGTAATTATTAGGACAGTCCTGAATTTGCAGAAGGGATAGCGTGAGTATTGTGCACTGCTAAACCGCAAATACCACCAATTTTTGGGTCATAGTGTGAATAGCAACTGAATTCAGCAAAATGTGTCAGTAAAAGGAATAATAAATCACTAGCTTTTGATATGAACTGTATAAAAAATGAACTGAAGAATAGGAGATCTGGATGGTACACTAGCAATTCACCAGTAATATTCAACTTACTCAAACACTTACCAAACTGTTTAATCATATCAAGGTCTTAGGATGGCTGGCACCTATCTCAGCCAGCACTGTGCAAAGGTGGGGTTCACCCTAAAAAGCTCACCAGACCATCACAGGGCCAACACACGCAACCATTCACACTCACTTTCATACCTAGAGGAGATTTGGGACAGCCAATGAACCTAATGTGCATGTCTCTGGACTGTGGGAGGAAACCAGAGTAAACTCATGTAAGCAATAGGAGAGCATGCAAACTCCACAGAGAAACAACCAAGCCCAGGACCTTCTTGCTGCATGCTAACCACTTTGCCACAGTGCCGCCTATATTCTCTAACTAAACTTCTAGTCCAGAGCATTTTGCTATAACCATGAAACCTTTACCTTCTGGCAAAATTCAGATCAAGCATTATATTTTTGAGTCTTTTTTTAGTCATGGCTGCTGTAGACTCACCTTTGGTTGTCTCGTCCTCGATGGGTTGTTTGAAGACGGTTATGTCCTTGAAGGTGCAGAGGAAAAGAACCACTTTATCGTTTTCGTTTCTGATCGGGGCCACCTGCATGTATAGCCATACTGGGCTCCCTTTGGCAGAGGAGAGGAGGTAAGAAAATAAAGATAACAGGATGAGATGATATGAGTGGTTGTACAAGACACAGGATGAAATAAAAGGACAAAAAAATAAGAGAAAAGATAATTTAAATAAAGATAAGGTTTAATGAATTACATACAAATAGAGAATAAAGGTATGAAAAAAGGAGTGTAGAAATGTGAAACTTCAGCAGCTAATTGATTATGTGAAATCGGCTGTGTCTAAAGGATCTAAAGGATCGTTAAGCCCCAGATTATCCAGACAGCCTTATGTTTATGTGTGATGTGTTTCAGGACTACTGATCCTAACCAGACAAATAGGATTTCTAAGATAACGATAGGCGTTAAAAGCATCATGTAAGTTCGACGGTCTACAGAATGTTGCATGTCCATAGATATCGCACAATGAAAAATAGTAAAAATAGTAAAACAACTAATACAGAGATGATTAAACCCTGAAGAACTGCCCAATTCTACAGGTGTAAATGGATGAGTACATTAATTACTGGGGAAATCATTTCTAAGTATAAGTTATAATGTTTTGCGCATTGTAATGGCCATTAAAAGAAAACGTGTTTGGGTTGGTCTGTGAATCAAAATGAAAATGAAAATCAAAAACAAAGGTAGCACCTTTTAGACTAAGTGTAATAATATGACAGACGCTTTCACAAACAGTATATGTCTGCTTTATCAGGTGACATAAGGTGCTACAGTCAACCAAGAATATTTATTATATGATGTTACAATAACCGTGAGCTTGATAGTGCAATAGACAAGATGGGGAAAAGCTTCAGTAGGTGATACCCTCGTTTTATATTTTCTAATAATTATATATAGCAAACTTTTTTTAAAAAAGAGCTCATTTTACTTCTTGTATTTTTTTGTTGACCACATGGATTTTTGTGCATACTGTACTGTATATTCAGTTTGGAAATTTTTTTCTTGGATGATGCCTCTCCTTATATCATATTCTTCACTATAGTGATCAATTTAAATTGAATCATCATTATTTTTGCTTGTGTCTGCCAGTGCAAAACTGAATATAGAACACAGAAAGCTTTTCCAGTAATATAATAAATAAAGAACGGTTTGTGCTTTAAAGTGCTTCATAAGAATATGTTCCTGTTAACACTGTAGACTGTACACCCCAGCTAAAAGCCTCAAATACAATGATTGCCCGCATTAAGTCCTGTTATACTCACGGTTCTTCTTATAGAGCAGAACTTCAAAGCAATTGGACTCATAGCTGTCAAAAGTCTGTCTGACTTTGTCTATTGTCTTCTTGTCTGTCAGTTCACCATACATAAAACTGCCGGAGGTGATGTAAGGAGAAGTTGGAGGAGGGAACAAGGAGGAATGGGTGGAGTGGTGTTGGGTGGATTGGGTTGGTTGCAGTGCAGGCGAGGGAGGTTTCAGGGAGGTTGAAGTACGGATAGGGAAACAGAGAGCAAGACAGAAAGAGAAAGAGAGAGCGTTAGGTGAGTGAACACACCTGCAGAGCACAAACACAAACATCCACTCTTTGTCTGTCAATGTCAATTAATTTAGTGTGTGTGTGGGTGTGTGTTGGATATGACGGTTGATGACACTGCTTGAATGATCCCACAGTTCCACTGTTTGTCTCCATCAAATAAGAGGTTGAATAAACACACACACACACAATCCGGTCTGCGCAAAACACTGATCTCCTTCAGTTACTGGGCTCATTTCCAGGTAGTGGATCTCAAAACAGTCAAAAGGGTCTCTGCTTAAAGAATAAAAAACCCTCATGGATTTCAACAAGTGGTAAATTCATACTGTATTTTCACATTTATACTCAATAATTTGGGTCTAACTGGTAATGGGTGGCACAGTGGTTAGCACGTCCACTTCACAGCAAGAAGGTCCTGGGTTCAGGTCTCGGGCTCAGTGAGGGTGTTTCTGTGAGCCATTTGCATGTTCACCCCATGCTTGTGTGGGGTTTCCTCAGGGTACTCCAGATTCCTCCCACAGTCCACAGACATGTACATTAGGCTAACTGACTGTTCCAAATTGCCCATTGGTGTGATTGTGAGCGAGAATGGCTTTGCATGTGCTAGCCCTTCAATGGTCTGGCGAGTTGTCCAGGGTGTACCCCACCTTTGACTAGTGTCAGCTAAGATAGACTCCAGCCTCACCACAACCCTAATAGGATAGACTAAATGAATAAGATGAGTGACTAATAAATTAGCAAGATAAGCTCATTCATCTTATTTCGCAGGTGCTTGTGTCTTCTTTATTTACAAGCTGTTTTTTATGATCATATTAAAGAACTTTTTCATTGTAGCCAATAATGAAGAGTAATAAAACCAAGCCATAACAACCTTACTGCAGTATTACTGGATCCTAGAGGGGGAAATGTACCCCAGGGCTTCCTTGGATGGCTTTCTAAAGAGTTTTTACGCAGAATCTTCTTTTCTCAAAGGAAAACTATAGGGTTCATTACAGAGTATTAGAGTTCCCCCGAAGGACAAACCAGACAGAGACCAGTTTCCAGAAAACATCATACAACGAATGCATACAGAAATTACTCCTTCAATCTAATAAAATCCATTATGAATAAATATTTATTGACCATACTTATTCATAATTTTACTCCTTGGGACATTATAATTGTGTTGAGCAATTCTCATAGATTTATGGCCAATTCATTAGTGAATAATATTGGTTCTTTAATGTGTTTTGTGCCTTAGCAATGCACAATTCTTGATACTGTGTTCATTACATAATGGTGGTGTGGCTTTCTGTAAGGTTTCTGTAATAACATCATGGAACGAGACCTCAGTGTGAAAGGATGTAACAGCTACTGTATGTTACTAACAACTATGTAACATCTAGGGGTAAAGCAGGAAAGGTTTTTCGTAGCAGGAAATATGATCATTGGAGTGGACTTTGTGTTTGGGAGTATATAAAAAGGTTGTGCTGTTATAGGAAATTAGTCAATGCTAGCATGCAACAGCATGTCCAGAAGTGATTTACTACTCTTCTTACATATATAAGAAAATTGCATAACATATTATATTATTATATTTACAAACATACCATATTCAACAGCGACATATATGCTTCAGGTACGTATGCATCCAACATATGGTACATATATCTGTGTGTGTGTGTGTGTGTGAGTGTGTGTGTGTTTGTGTGTGTGTGTGTGTGTGTGTGTGTGTTTGTGCCTGTGTGCGCATGTGCCTGTGTTGTGTGTTTATATATATATATA
>JAOUQZ010000033.1:2454991-2497776 GCA_028564935.1 Neosilurus hyrtlii | reverse complement strand
ATTTATATATATATATATATATATATATATATATAACACTAATTTTAATTTACTTTTCCTTGTTTCTGAATTTCATATACCGGTACAGTATATTTAAATTCCTAAAGAGAATAAAAACCCTGTAAAGACTGTTTAAGAGACATCTGCTCATGCATGCAAGCTCACCTACATGTATTATGATTTATTTTAAATAAAAATATAAATAAATAAACCATAAAAATCTTGTTTTAAAAAAAATATATTTTTGCCTATGTTTCCATGTAGTATATGCTAAAACAATTATGCATCTCAGTGGGTGTCTCTAACATATATTAATCCACCTCGCAATCAGTGCATAATTGTTAGGTTCAGAAGGACTCTTTGGTCAGTTAAAGGTTCTTGGCTTTCTCAAACTGTTTTATTTGTGTAAATCCTCTAAATCCTCCTTTAAATCCACCAAAGAGCTGGAAGTTCTTTTAGTCAAGCTTTAAAGGTATTAGATTCAAGCTTCTTTCATGGACATCTCCCTTAGCATAGCCATTGTTTAGATCTGTCACAAAGTTCTCCAGGTGGTTTTATAAGAAGGAAATCAGAAAGTTGCTGTCCCCATGGCAACTGGGCAGAGGGAGATATTTAGGAGCCAGTCTGAGACTGCAGACAGGTGGCTATGACTCACGAAAAAAGAGAGATGGTTATCTTGTTCCCCCTTTTTTTGTTCTTTCTCTGTTAGGCTGATTATGGTTGGGCAAATGAGTGGTTACAGAATTTTACACAATTTACAGAGCTCTTTAGCACAACACCGATCCCCATCACTTCTTAAGTCTTTAAAAGTTTGTGCTTGTTTTCATGCTCTGCTCATTACCTTGTCCTCTTTAAGATTGGAATCACAGGTATAATGACTTCAGTGAGCTGTTCCTGGCGGGTGCTTTCACTGGATATCATATCAAATCCACATTAGTTTTATTGCTTTAGCTGAAAAGTCTTGTGCCAGCTCCATCTCTAAAAACCCCCCTGTGTGCCCTAAGTTAGTTGGTAAGGCTATCCATTTCAGTGGGTGTCTTTACCCAGGTGACTGCCAGCCGACTGGTTGCACTGGGCAATAATAAGACACTCCAAAATGCCCTAAATAGAAGACTAGAGACTTTAGCATATATGTAGCCAGGTGAAATAAAATAGCACAAGTGTGGCTCTAAACACTGCAGGACTGCAGTGATGCACAATGAATTTAGATCCACCACCTACTGAGATAAGGGGGAGGAGTGTGGCATTTCCTCTTCAGCACTGCAGAGAAAAGTGATAATTATGGCTCGCCTGGTCACCACTGACCTGGAGAATCAGCAAGTCAGTGCACAATCAAACTGGTCACTTTTAATTTAAACATAGTGGAATGTGTAATGGACTGTTAACACTCCCCTCAATATGAAACCTGATTGCAGCTTAATGATACCACAGATTCATTCTCTCCATTTTATCATTTGTTTTTTTTTATACCAGCAGTGTAAACAGCATAAGCAGTGGCACAGAGTGAGCTCTTCTTTTTAATTAAGGGTACACAATCTAGTCATTTTGTTCTAACTAAATAAACACTAAAATATTTGTGCTACTCTAAGGCGCGCAATATACGCAGCCTCGGTGGATCTGACTCCATTCTATACAGAGAAAAAGTGCTGAACTGAGTAGCTATTTTAAACCCTTCTATTCCTTCTGCAAACCTGAAGCAGAACATTCACAGCCAACTTTTAAGGAACTGGGAACATTTATATGCACAGTGTATCAGGGTGAAATCCAGGCAAAGTAAAGCAGCAGTAAAAGGATGCTTGAGTACTTTTGGTTTATGTGAGCGGCAGGTTGAGCTAAGCTTTGTTACTGCCTAATTGGATAAACCTGTATATCATAGCATGGCAATGCTGATATAGTTTCATTCTGCTTCATTGAGGGGAAATAATATTACATTAATATGTGAATTAATACTATTATAATATATACGCAAATGTTATTAAACATATTTTCTTTCAGCAAAGGCAATTGTTAAATGGTGCACATATAACGCCCTCCAGAATTATTTGCATCCATCATTAAAATGAGCAAAATTAATCCGTTAAAAAATAGCACATGCAATTTTTTACCCTCAAACATCAGGCCCACTTTTTAACTAAAAAGTGTGTTTGTGTGTGTGTGTGTGTGTGTGTGTGTGTGTGTAATATTATTTTTTGAATTTTTATTTATTTGAATTATTCTATATGGGTGTTAATAATATTGCAATATATATTTCTGAACATATTAATTGAAAATGATAATGAGATCTAATTACTTACAAATAAAAATAGGTACTCTATTTTCTATGAGTGGATTTTTTATTATTATTATTAACATTTTTATTATGCTAAGAACTACGAAATGGAAATATTTATTTGTTTGTTTGGTTGATTTTTAAAGGGACCACATACAATATTAAATATAAAAGCTGCCATCTGATGCCTCATACCAGATTTAGTTTAAAGGTGATTACCTTTTGCATGAGTTAGGCAGAAGGTATGCAGTCCACAAGTGTGTTCTCAGTTCAAGTTATTCAGTTTATTAAGCTGAATCATATGTTTAGATGATTACTAGTTCAACTATGTCTTCAAGTTAGACAGAGCATGCGTGTGTCCAAAGACTCAGAAGAGGTAAGCTTTTAAATTTAAAATAGCAATTATTGTCATAACAGTAGTAATGTTATTAGTAGTATTAGCGTAAACAAGTCATTCAGGTAATGTAACATAACCTAACGTTAGGCCCTATAATACAACAATAAGGATCTTGATAGTTTTATTTATTATTAGAGATACTAGACTCTATATCTACCGAATCTCAGAAAGAAGCTGCTGGAAGAGTGTAAGCTTATTGTTGGTTGCAGTTCTCTGTGGGTAAACATGGCCGAGATTAACAACCCCAAATATGAGCTTTTACGTATTATTTATAATT
This sequence comes from Neosilurus hyrtlii, assembly GCA_028564935.1. Lineage (NCBI taxonomy): Eukaryota > Metazoa > Chordata > Actinopteri > Siluriformes > Plotosidae > Neosilurus > Neosilurus hyrtlii. The sequence goes on along the minus strand of JAOUQZ010000033.1, from coordinate 2,494,833 downwards.
TATGTTATATAAACTCAAATACTTTTACCAATTTTGCATAATTTTTCCACCAAAAGTAAAATTTGAGTCACATGTGACATTATATACATGCCAGTTGGTGCCATGCGAAAGGTCAGTGAACGCACAAGTTCGCTCCACCAGTCACATTTTTATTCTTAAAATAATAATAATAGTAAAAAAAACAATATGCAATATAATGAAGGGTATTCATTCTTTCATTCATTTATTTGCTGAACCGTTTTCATCTACTAGAGTCACAGGGAGGCTGAAGCCTATCTTAGCCAACTCTATGTGAAGGAAAACCGGAGTACCCAGAGGAAACTCCAGCAAGCAAGGGGAGAACATGCAAACTCCACTCAGAAATGCCCATGCCGTGCCTGGGACTCGCACCCCGGGCCTCCTTGCTGTAAGGACATTGCGCTAACCACTAGGCCGCATGATAATAAATAAAACAAATTTAAAATTTTATTATTTAATTAATTAACAATTTGACAAATGGTTACACAAGTTCTCTTGGTACCTGAAATCCATTTTAAGCACAAGATTTTGAGGACATGCAAATAAGGGTCGTAAGGTTGAAAAATAGGACGCATTAAGCTAGAATCTTCGCTGTACATTGCGCTGTTCATTTCTGATGATGATACTTGAAAAAGCATCTTTATTAATCAATCAATCATTTCAGAGGGTATGTGACAGGGTTAGTATTGTGCAATCATCCTGAAATTTGAACATCATGTCTTCTCAGTGGTCCTTTAGGAGTGTGGTAATGGACAACACTCACCTGCAAGTACTGCTCTTCTGCATGACCTCAGCCCTATGGTAGCCAGATAGCTTGCAGAATCCGTCATTACTGTACACTATAGGCCACTCGACGATCTGAGCATTACCCAAGAGAAAACTGGTCTCTGCAAAAGAACGAGGGAATTAAACTAAAACAATGTATAATAGAGATTCACAGTCGTGTCGCTGGTACTGTTTGATAATGAACACCTTCTCAGAGGCATTATGTGGAGACAAAAAAATGACAACGCATGCACAGCAAGCACCTGGCATTTAAAGATGAATATCACAACCCAATAAAAGAACTACTAAGAAGAGCTTCTGCAATTAAACTGGTAAGATGTGCTGTGCTCCATTATTTCCAAGAAGCTCATATGGCCATCCTACACCAGTGCACCACCATGCTCATGGTCACACCAGTGGAAGAGTTCACATGCTCACACAGACTCCATCCCATGCTCATCATCTCACAGTGTTGGTTAATTCTAACTCTTTATTTAAATACATCATTCATTCATTTTCTAAACTGCTTCATCCTAATAAGGGTTGCAGGAAGACTGGCGCCTATCCCAGCCAACTCTGGGCGAAGGTGGGGTACAGAACAGCATGCCAGACCACTGCAGGGCAACACATATAGAACTATTCACACTGACTCTCACACCTATGGGTGATTAGGAACAGCCAATTGTAGCCTACTGTACATGTTTTTGGACTGTGGGAAGAAAACCAGAGTACCCAGAGGAAACCCATGCAAGCACGGGGAGAACATGCAAACTCCACACAGAGACGTCCAAGGAATCAAACCTAGGCCTTCTTGCTCTGAGGTGAACGTGCTAACCACTAAGCCACCGTGCCGCCTTTAAGTGAAATATTCTTAATCAAAAATTAATTAATTAATGTATGTTCTAAGTAGCTAAACTGAAGGACTAATTGCAGTTTTTGCATCACAACAAATAAAAGCCAGAGGCAACTGTTACAGGAGCTGAAAAATAAAATAGCGTTGGAGGGGGAATAAAAGACTGGCGGTGTAAAAGTGTTCCTTATAAAGCTGAGCTCAGCCCAAAAGTGCATCCTTCTGAAACATGGCATAAAAATAGACAAACAATGAGGACACTGTGGCAGCAGAAAAAAAACAGTGCACATTTTGTAACAGAAATATCAAAGCACATAAATATTTTCAATTCAGCTTGAGCTAAAGTGCAGAGACTCAACCTGCTGAGTCGCATGCAGCCAGGAAGAAAAGGTAAACCATGAGAAATAAAGAAAGGTTGAAGTGGCAAGAAAAGGAGCCTATTAGTGAAGGTAGCTGCTTTTCTTCATGGCTATATAAATTCTGTTCTCTCCAATCTCCACCTTCGTCATCAGTGCATGCCGGGGCAAATAGGGGAAAGTAAAGCAACAGATGCATGCATGCTAGGGACTCATTACAGTGTCTTCCACAAGCAGAGCTAAGTGTCGGGACCAATAGGAAGCAAGCAATCCTTAAGATGATTCAAATCCTGCTTATAGATTTAGTCCCTGTCATTTGGAAACTGTGTTACTGGTGATATAGAGATATCCATCAGAATAAACACACCATGCTTGCTAATAGAGTCACATCCAGGCATAAGTCAACATTGCGTAGGGAAGGGACAGGACCGCAGAAAAGAAGTGCATGAAGGAGGGGTGGGCAGCTCAACACTAGTGAGGTCCAATACCTTCCAAAGGAAAGATACAGACAGGTGCACAGTGTGTGGCAGCAAGACACAGGACCTCTAAAACCTCACAAAAACCTAATCCAAAAATTTTCCCCTTTAATTCTTACTTCATCTTAAAGCCGACTCACACGTAAGCGATTTAGCCGTGAAATAGTGCAACTTCGCTTACAATTAGTTTCAGCCAAAAATACTCAAAACGTGCTCGAAATGCAGACTCTTCCAAAACCTTCAAATATCTTTGAATATCTAATAATAATATCTATTCTTTAGAGATTCATAATATCTATTCAAATATGTGAATTCCAGTTCGGATTAATAAAATAAAATAAACATGTACTTTCACACAAAATCTCTTATGTGTGAGTCAGCTCTTAGTTATAAACTGTTATATACTATATCTTATATACTATATCTTAGTTATATAATGATCATGCCAGTTTATTCATTTTGCTTGGTAGAGGTTTGCACTCTAACAGTACTTCTAATTAAAAATAGTCCTTGGCATATTGCAAGCTTCTTTAGTAACAGAAAGCGTAGGCCAATATTGCCAAATATTTTAATAGACAGTGCATCCTTCTCTATTGGTGGGGAACTAAAAGAACCACTGAAAAACTGACAAACCATGAAAACACATAGTACAATGAATTTAACAACTCATGGAACTACTGTGTACTGTGTGACACCTGTATCTATATATAATGAATTGCCTCAGTATAGCTTAGTTTCTCAAGCCATCATGGTCTTCTCATGGCAGCTGATGCCTTCTTAAAAATAAACCTTTAATATATGCACTAATTGCAAGTCTGGTCCCAGGTGAATCTCAAGGTGCTCGTTCTGCCCATGCAGGAAGTGCTTTCTGCCTCCAGATGGGATGCTGGCAAAAGCTTATCGTTTGTATTGTGAATACAAGCCATATTGAGGGAGATGAAAGACACAGCACCATGAGTTCAGGCTCCATGTGGGAGGCCAACAGGCAGCTCTCCATCTCTGACAGGGAAAGGAAAACATTGGCTTCCTCTCACATACACATATACTTTTGCTAAGCAAATGCCACAGATATGAAGTACAGATTCCATAAATGGCTATATGGGAAAGCAAATCATGGACTCTGTTTTCGGTTTCAGCACATACAGTAAATCTGTCAAAAACATAACGCTTCAGATAACTGTACATCCTTGAGCTGTTTCAATCAAGTCAGTTAAAATAATAAGTTTTATTTGTCAAAAATGCATTCCTTATTTTCTCTATTGTCAGTTGACTCTTTCACTGAGTGTTTCTTGAGGAGAAAGATCTGCTGGCATGTGTATCTAATAATGACATCCTTTTATCCAATACCATTTCCAAGAACTCAGTAATATGGGTTGTTGAATCGATTGTTTACATTTAGTCTTTATCCACCTATCCATTATCTGTACTCAGGGTCAGGGTCACGGGAGAAGCAGGAGACAATCCCAGCTGACTGTGGGCAGGGTACACCAGTCTATCCCAAATCAGCTAATAGAGGCATACAATCTCTAAAATTCACCCTCTCATTCACACCTTGGGGCAATTCAGAGTAGCCAGTTGACCGAATGTGTGAAGAAACTAGTTGACCTTATGTGTGGGGAAACCAGAGTACCTGGAGGAAACCCACACAAACACAGGGAGACCATCAAAATTCCACACAGAAAGGCTCTTTTTTGGCCAAATGATTTAAACCAAGAAGGTTTTGCCTTTGTATGAGGCGACAGTGCCAATCTCTGAGACACCGTGCCGCCCATGTAGTTGGAAAAGCTGTATAGATAATGGATGGAAGGATAATTACAAATGCATAAGGCTCATGATACCTACAAGGAGAGCAAAGTGAGATGTAGGTACTATTGAACAAAAATACACAATGAAATATAGCACAGCATTTATAAAATTGTTAATAAACATATTAGAAACATTTAGAGAGACAGACCAATCAGGAAGTGACTATTAAACATTTCCACATGTCTAGCTCACTATTTGCCATTTTGGCCATTAGTTTGCTTCATTCAGTTTTGCCGTGCTATTGACCGCAAGCCTCTTTTGCCTAATCAATAAAGTGTCTCTGTGACTCCAATACTCTTTTAGTCTTTTTGATGGATACATTTGCTCCAGTTACTTTCAGCACTCCGTCTTCCGGGCTTGTGCTGCTTGGACAATTCTTGAAACACTCTTTGAAAACACAGATTTTGGAATTTTTTTTTTATTATTATTCTAACCCTTCCTACTCTACACTAAGAGTGTCACTCATCCCTTCTCTTCACTTTTAATGTCTCCATCTTCATTCATGTGTGTGCCACACACTGTGCCTTCCAAAAGAGCATGCCATGAAATGCCTGGGTGGAAACATAACCGAGAACTGTATTCGGAGGACAAAGTGTAGTATACCGTGCTAGAGATAAGAAGACAATGATAAGCAAGTAAAAAGGAGAAAGATTAAATAAAAGCACAAAATAAAAAGAAACAGAAGCTGGAAAAGCTCATAACTCCAGTTCATAACTGACTCACTGGTTCTCATTGTTCTGTCTTGTAGGTTATTTCATTTATCTAGGGAACAAGAATCTGCGGTGTGTCCCTATACACTAAAACTATACATGGTCTCACCTCTGACACTCTCATTATGTTACCAGTCACCATCTTTACACTTCTTAAATAAACACACAGACTGGAAAGTACTGGAAGTCCTTTTGCCTTGCTAAGAAAAGGTTATGTAAAGACAAAATTGCCTAAGGCTGACATTTGTTTTTTTACAGCTATGTATGTCTTTTGTCCCAAATTCTACCCAGCACCAGGTCTGTGGCCTTTCCAAAGGAATAATCTAGACTCATTTTCACAAAAGGTTAAATAAGGAGACATACAAAGCTTTAATAAACACTTACCAGGAAGCTACAGCCATGCTGTGCTGCAGTATTAAACTGCAGAAATGGGAGCATATAAAGTGAAACATTTCTGGGGGGAAAAACCCTGAGCCATATAAAATGTATTCAACAATTTTCTAATTTCAGAATAATATTAAAATGAGATTTTGAAGAAGTCTTAAAGGACTGTATAGTATCATCCCCAGTTAAGCCTTCAGAGAAAGCTTGAAATGAAAAACTATTCAATTACTAGGCAAAATTAGTGGCATACAAAATCCCACAGACAGTGATAAAAAGCTTTTGCAGCATTTTAAAAGCCAATAAAATTAGTCTAGTCACCAAAAAACTCTATTGGGTTAGATTGGGTAAGGCAACCAGCTTTTTTTAAATTGCTGTCATAAATAACTGTGCACACTAATTAGTTATTGTTTGCCACACGACATATTTTACTTCACCATTTCACTGTTGGACTGCTACAGATTTTCGTCCATATGTTTAGGTCTACCTAGTTTCTACATAGGCCTAACAGGCCCACTTGAAAGTCTGTGTGTGTGTGTGTGTGTGTGTGTGTGTGAGAGAGAGAAAGAGAGAGAGAGAAAGAGCGAGAGAGAGAGAGAGAGAGATTGGGATTAATCTGTAAAAAGCAAAGGAAATGGGAAAAATAAGACAGTGTGCACTGATAACCACGTGTGACATCTGCTGGTAAGCAGCTCTAAATGACGATGACAAGAAAACTCATAATCTAAAGTAATGATAGCGTTCAGTTTCATTAAGCTACATTAAGCTACATAACAAGTAGCAGCACACCACTGAGTCCAGATAAATGAGACATGTTTCAGCTAAAAATAAATACAAAACAGCAGCAATCTGCATGTAAAAACTACCTAATAAATACAAAGTTACAGCTACAATTAATACAAAGTTACCTCTGCAGATGCAGTATGCAACTACATACGATACAATAATTTATTTGTTTCTTGGGTTTTGCCATTTATATGTATATTTATAGGTTTGTGCTTGAGAAACATGACCACTTTTGGTTTAAATCATAAACTACTGACAAAATTTTCCCAAATATTACATGTCATGTCATTTTCTGAACCGCTTACAAATAAAAAAAAAATAACAATTGTTACTTAGACCATTTTATAGAAGAAAATGATAACTGGTCAATCAATCAATCAATCAATATGCAATGTTTTCAGGCCTTAAATATCAAGATCGTAGTCAATTTTAAACCACACAATACTGATATTTGAACATAGAAATCTATAATCTATATATTGGTATAACCCTGCATGTTCATGTGTCCAAGTGGCTTTATGCTTCTCCTGATGCAAAAATTCAATTAGCTTAGTTTTGTTTGATGATTTGTGACTATCCATCTTCCTCTTCATCATATTCCAGAAGTTTTCAGTGGGGTTCAAGTTTGGAGACTGAGAGGGTCATGGTCCTGTGTTCTTCTATCCACACCTTGATTGACTTGACATTAACTCACTTACTCACTCACAATTGCCGACCCACTGGACAGTGGGCAAATGCAAGAGGCTGGACACTAAGCAAATGTGGGATACACCCTGAACAGCTTGCCAGACCATTGCAGATTAGCTGACCAGTAGTTGGGAAAAGCAGAAAATTGGATTCACCAGAGAAGGTCTAATGCTTATGGTCTTTAGCAAACTTATGCCTGGCTCTTCTTTGCTTCTTTTTGATGAAGGGTTTTTTTTCTGGCTCTGCATGACTCCAACCCTTCCCCTAGGAACCTGTATAGAACCATGATTGCTGAGCACTTAACCCCAACTTACAAATGATGGACAGACAGACAGACAGACAGACAGACAGACAGACAGACAGACAGATAGATAGATAGATAGATAGATAGATTCTGATGGAATAATTAGCTAATAATACCAGATATTCTGACGAATTCTCCTACTGACTCCTGAATCCGAACATAGCACCAGTGTTAACATGGAGATGGTTAATAGTCCTTCCTGAAGTAAGTAGCATGTCCTGTGTAGGTTATTACATTATCTTCCTCTGTGCTGCTCTGTTAAAAGTCAACGTGAAGTTCAGACAGACCGAGAAATGATGTGCGCTGCTGCTCTACTCGCAGCCACCGAGTCTGCACACTGCGCGTCTCTTCCACGCTTCTCCGCTCCTCGTTTGTAAAAAAAGGCTCTTCAGAAGGGTCTAGAAGCTTGGAGAGAAGCTGCAGGGACTTGAGGTTTCATCATGAAAACGCTTCGCCTGTCAGCAGGGCTTCAGTTACTGTATGAGAAGCAGAGCGGGTCCACTGCAGCACCAGAACCACATCAGTACCACTGCTCCACTCACTGCATCACACCGCACTTGAAAACATTATTTTATAACATTTTAATCATACGTGCAGTGAAGGCTACATTACTTATGGATCCTGAAAATCCTGAAAGGTAACAGTGTTCTTGCACCTTAGGAATAAGAGGAAAGGCGGATGAATAAAAGATTGTCGGCTTTGTCAATAATTTACACCAGCTTACCCATTAAATAAAGAGAAATTCACCAATAACTTTATTATTGTTGTTGTTGCTGTTGTTGTTGTTAATATTCGTATTATTATTATTACTACTATTATTATTATTATTATTATTATTATTGATATTAGGCCTATTATTATTATTCTATTATTACTGAATGCTTTTTTATACTTTGGAAGACTGAACTTTCCTGACAGTATAATATAATTAATATTACTGGGGGAAAACTTTACAGACATGCATAATATTAATAAGAATTTATAAAAAAAATAATAATAATATTTTAAAAACCTGTTAAAGTCCTAACGATCAGGTTAATATTGTGTGAACGCGAATTCCATCAATAACAGAATAAAGGAGAGAACCTGCTGCGTGATGAGACATTAACCAGCAGTGAACTTGCACTTGTTCAAAGCTACACTGAATTTAATAGCTATGATTTAAAAAAAGCTAAATGAACAGCATTTCTGTGTTGAGGAAGAGCAGTGCCTTCGTCCTGGTAGTCATCCTTCTGATATTGGTGTCCATAAATGCACCATAAAAAAGTAACTTTCCGGTTTCCAGGGTCCGTATCGAACCTAAAGCCATCATGGGATCTAAGGTGAATTCTTGTCCCAGTAGATCATATTGGATCCATTTGCACTAACTGACTTTAGAACCGACTCAACACGTTGACATATAAAATTTGATCAGACTGTTTGAGGTCTGATCATCCCAAGACGCTTCTCACACACAGGCTGAAAAGTGAGGACCACATGCAACCCTGCGTCCCTTATCAGCCCCGGCGATCTGAAGAAAAGAAGTGCGCTTACCGCTGGAGCGTCGGACGATGTTTTCCAAAAAAGTGTTCTGCGGCGCCACCAGTCCTCTCCTTCCCCCGTGCATTCTGCGCCCAAGCTACGAAGTCGCTCACGTTCGCACACTCTGTCAAAACTGATCGCGGAAATGAAACGGACCGGCCGGGAATGTGTCGGCGGGATGGAGAAGACCATGGTAACGCTGCGCCCTGCCTGGCTAACGCGAGCTCGTCTGTAGCGCGGAGACTCTGCCAAACTCGGTGAGCTCGGCGCTCCCCCGCGAGAACGCGCGTGCGCACTGAGAGCCAGAGCTGAACGCAGACTGGCACAGGAATCTCCGGCGCGGTGCGCGGTGCCATGGAGACGGAGTGCGCGCGACACAGATTCCCTGACACGTGCGGGAAACAGCTGGAAATGACACATCTGTCGCAGAGGAATGTGTCGGGCCTGCCATGAGCGACATCAAGTATGGAACAGATGTCTCTTGGAATTAAATGTTTTATTATCCATAGCTCTACTGTCCGTTGCTGTTATGCGCAACACACACGTGATGTCATGGGTGTGGCACCACCTGGGCTAATTATGCGCTGTATATGACAAAGTTTGCAAAATGAATGACCACAAAATTATACTATTCTATAAACGTAATAGAAGGTCTGGGGCTAATGATCTCTTTAAAACTTGGTTACAATGATATGGTCACTCTTTTATTATCAGTTCATTTTGGCTGAATACAAAGGTGTTCATTAGTAGAATGCAAATGTTTCCCCAGCTCATGGGCTTAGTATCTCTTCTTCACCGGTTTTACATCTTGTTTTGGTTCTATATCGGTTTTCAATAAAAAACAACAAAACCACACGACTGGAGGAATGATCTTGGATGAACAATAAGGTGCAACATTGATTGCTAGAAAGTGGAAAAGTCCAAGATCAAGTGATAAATGAACAGGAGATGGCATATCAATTTTTAAAAGATGCCACTGTTTAATATCATGGCACCCATTTAAGGGGCCACTGACATTTGCGCACAGTAGTAAGCAAATGGTTTCAGAAAGACACCAGGGTCGATTACATTTTATTACCAAGAGATAGCTCTGTATTTCAGGTTTATTTAATATGCTTGGTAAGTGAATGGGCTCCTTTAGCTAGAGGTTTTCAATTGGTGGAAAATGAAATGAACTCCCAGTGCTAAGTGCCTTGGAGTTGGGCCACCACAACCACGCAGACGACCCTCATAACATGTATAAAAGCATTGATACCCTGGTCAGACACTGTGTCTGAAGTGGGAACATACTACCCAGGACAAAGTGCATATACATTATTCACAGTTGGGGCAAGTTATAGAATCCACAGAGAGAATACACAGACAGTAACCAGAGCTGAGGTGCGAACCAGAGAGACATCACCCACTGTGCCATGGTGCTGCCTTGGACCCCACACCGTACCATTAATATGTCCTGACAGTCACCTGTCTATTGATCTGCTTAATTTTCGGATTGAACTGCACTGGAATTGCAAGTGGGTGCTAAGAATTATATTTTAAGTGGAAGCTTGTATCCTGTCACCTAGCCACGCCCTCCTATAACCTACTTACGCACCATAAATGCTTTATTGCTCGTTTTCTCCAAACACAGGCTGAGATTAGAGAAGGGATGTGACACTTTACTCCAGTGAATATAATGAGTGCGACTTGACTTGGATTTGGCTATTTGCCCTGCAGTGATTAAGCTGAAACTGGAACTGCGGGACCTGGACTATGTCCCCTCCTTCTGTTTGTCGCTGCTGCATTTCTGCCTAGTCTCCCTCGTTAAGTGGATCTGGACAGAGCCCCTATTGTTCCCAGCCCACTCCTGCCTAATATGGCATTCTCGAGGAAAGCCCCAGTTTCCTGAAACGACCGACAAGAAGCCGGCGAATGGCGAAGGCTGATCTGGAGAGACACCATGTGAAAATCAGGTCTCGCGCGCGTTTCGGAGAGGGCCACGGAGTTTGGAGGAGGACGGGATGAAAGCAGACGGATTGCGAGTAAATTCACGCGAGTGCGCGGTTTGTTGTGGAAGTGCGAGGGGAAACAGTGCGGCTCACCGACCTGACGGATTAGCGCGAGTCGTGAAGCGCCAGGAGTCGTCCTGAGGGTCTGGACTGGTTTAACTTAAAGGCCGTGGGCGTCTGGTTAGAAACCACAGCAGGATTAAGGTATAGATGGAGTATAGAGAGGGAGGAACCACAGCATTTGACCCGATCATGCCTGGTTCCAGAAGAAAGCAGCGCACCGGGGCTCAGGACGGAGCGGAGAGCGCAGAGCCTCTCAGTGCTGGTGTGAAAAAGATGCTGAAGTGTGTGGTGGTCGGAGACGGAGCGGTTGGCAAAACCTGTTTACTCATGAGTTACGCCAATGACGCTTTCCCCGAGGAATACGTACCGACTGTGTTCGACCACTACGCAGGTGGGACAAACATTTCGTCTCTACATTCATAGTGTGTGTACAGGACATGCGCGCTCTCTCTCTCTCTCTCTCACACACACACACACACACACACACAGTTTCTCTCTCTCTCTCTCTCACACACACACACTCTCTCTCTCACACACACACACACACACACACTCTCTCACACACACACACACACTCTCTCTCACTGCCTCTCTCTCACACACATACACACACACTCTCTCTCTCTCATACACACACACACTCTCTCTCTCTCACACATACACACACACACTCTCTCTCTCTCTCATACACACACACACACACACACTCTCTCTCTCTCACACACATACACACACACACTCTCTCTCTCTCTCACACACACACACACACACACACACACACACTCTCTCACTGCCTCTCTCTCTCTCTCTCTCTCACACACACACACACACACTGTCTCTCTCTCTCTCTCATACACACACACACACACTCTCTTTCATACACACACACACATTCTGTCTCTCTCACACACACACACTCTTTCACACACACACACACTTCTTTCTCTCTCTCTCTCTCTCTCTCTTCACACACACAAACACACACTTGCTCTCTCTCTCCACACACACACACTATTTCTCTCTCTCTCTCTCTCTGTGTCTGTCGCTCACACAGACACACAAACACACACTCGCTCTCTCTCTCTCACTCTGTCTCTCTCTCTGTCTCTCTCTCTGTCTCTCTCTCTCTCTCACTCACACACACACACTCTTCTTTCTCTCTCTCTCTCTCACCCTCCCTTACATACACACTCACACACACACATCCCCAGGCCATGGTCCCAAGAATAGCCACGTGACAGAACTGTTTTGCTACTGCATACACATAATCATCAGTGTAGATCTGATACACTTGAGAAAAAACAAATAACTGTTGACAAATTGTTTACAGACAGTTACATAATATACAAAGTTACTAAAAAGGTGGTATACACTGTGCTACCTGTTGATCACAAACTGTAAATCTTGCAGTTATTAGTGGTGATATCTATATCTACTAAAATCAGATAAGCATGCAGTAGATCTGAAGATTGGTGACCTGAGTCAGAGTGTACCCCACACCCCACACCCCACAAGAACTGGCTCCAGCCTCCCCCGTGGCCCTGAAGGATATCTGATAGAGATAATGGATGGGTGGCTTTACACATAATATTACAAGGAATTGTGCTGAACTGTTGGGAAAATGCCTCTAGGATATCAGGGCAGTATTGAGAGAATGCTCTGAAGGGTCAGCACTGAAATGACAGCTGAGCTGAAACATAGTTCTTTCACAATATCCTCTCAAAAACAACTACAACAGTGTGAGGGTAGGAACATGAGGGAGAAACATGAGACCTTCAGCATGGAAATTAGAAGAGTGAACTTTGTTACTACATTTCATTTGTTTTTCTCAGTAAGTACTTTATCAGGGTCATGATGGACTTGGAGCCTATCCTGGGAACACTGGGGACGAGGCAGGGATTCACAATGGATGTGCACACACACACTCATGAGGGCAACTTAAAGTATCAGATCCACCACCTGCATGTTTGTGGGAGGGAACTGGAGAGAATACAGAGCGAACCAACATGGCCAGATGTGAAACTCTGTACAAACATGGAGCTGAGAGGCAGCAGTGGTATTTTATGATGACAGTTATCACCTGGCATTACTAGCGTTATCATATTTGTAGTGTAGTTCTTCTCACCAAAACTGACTTCACTTGAAATCTTTTTCTTTTTTCAGTAAAAGATGAAAATAAAATTTTGAGCTCCCGAATGGTGCATCAACAAGGTGCATGACTATCAACCTGGAGATTGCAACTTCGAATCCAGGTTGATGCCACAGCCATTTGTGACCAGCTGTCATGTTCAAAAGCTACCAGCAATAAATCTGAAAGGTTTTTTTTTTTTTGTTTTATATTTTTCAAATAAGGACCAAGAAAAGAAAACAAACAAGAAAAGTTTAAATTTATTTGAAGTTTGTGTTTTTGGTGAGCTGAGGAAAAAGTTACTCACCAGTCCGTATTGGGAATTTACGGACAGCTCAAAAGCCAATTAGATGGTGCATGCTGTCATTAGCACTTTTAGTGGCTGAGTAGTATGTACAAGGAATGTTGCTTACATGCTGCATGGATGTGCAGGATGTTCAATCTTCAGTAATTTCTTTGAATGCTGTTGACATCACTGGAAAAAGTGACATCACTCTTGAAAAAGTTGTCAGTGAACAAAAGGGCAGAAATTTGAAGTTCCAGTTTTCCCCAATAAAGGAGACTAATCCAAAACAATATACATGTTTCAAATAATAATCTCCAAATGCTGAATTAGTTTCTGTGTGATTCTCACGCAGTACGAAAAAGTAACAGCTACATTTGAGTCTTCACACCATCTGATTTCGTTGTTCATTTTCTTAACCGCTTAAGCCTAATTAGGGTCGTGGGGAGGCTGACGCCGACTCAGGGCAAGGGCAGAGTACACTCTGGACAGCTTTCCAGGCCATTGCAGACCATCTGATTTGTGACATTTTATTAGTTGGAACTGTTTCTGAATGTGGGTGAATTTTTATGATACCTAATGTGCCTTAATGAGCCAGAACTCCTCAAGGCTGGAACTGCTGGGGTGCAGAACACATTGGTGCTATATTACAGCACCTACTCTATGATGCAACCTATGAGTTGCAGATGTAGTCCAGGTGTGGAACGCTAACCTTTGTTTACACAATCACTTAAAATTGTGCCATAAGGATTAATTGAGGAGTGTTTCATGTTCCGACTCTGTTGATTCAAGGACTCCCAATGCTATAATATACTAAAATTTACTAAAAATGTCAGTTAAAGTTTGCTGCAGTGCCCCAGAATTTTAGTTGGGCAACATGTATTTAAAGGACAAGCACAAAGCCTCGACAGCCGTACTGTACAGTAGGCTATCTGTTTATGTGATGAGAAGAACATATGTTCAGAAGAAATGTGACTCCCACTACAGGCTTGCTCCTTCAGTGACTCCTACGTCAGATAAACAGACAGATATGTAATGATTAGAAGCATGTTCATGGAGTTTCATGGTGTCATTATGGTTTGGAATGGACAGCTTGGGGAAAAAAATTAAATCTTGCCACAATTTATATAAATGATTTTGATTGTTGATGCATTTACTGTATGCAGGTGGAAGTCCTGAAGATGTAAGATTTTTTAAATAACTTCTCTCACAATGTATTGGCAAACAGATGTGACCTCATCTCCCTTTTAAAAATTTATGGACCCTTAAAACCTCACTGGTGGTTAAGTAATTACAGTGTGATGTAGAAATCATGTAGTGTGTGCAGGCCTTAACATTTTGCATGTCATTGTATCCTTTTCAGATACCATGTAAAGGTGGAAGCTGTACATGTATTACAACCATGAAGCTCATATCAGTGCCATAGTAATGTAGCCTTTATAACCATCATGGTTTCGTGAGTTAGAGTGATTAAGTTACTGATGAATTGACATGACGTGAGCGTTTGAAGCTACCGTTTTACATTTTAATCAGAAACTCAATAGCAACTCAAGAAGTTCAGTTTAAACAACAATATCCTGGGTTCTCCTTGGTTCTCAATGACTGGAGCCTATTCTCGGAAAATTCAGCGTGACACAACAATAAGCCCTGGATGCTGTGCATAAACAGTTCACCTTACTATAGCCGATACATTTACTGTGTATGTTTTTGGAAGGAGGGAGGAAACGGAACCTGGAGGAAGCTGATGTGGACACATGTAGACGATGCAAAACTCCACACCAATAGTAAAGGAACTTCAGTTGTGAAGTACCATTGCTGCCTGTTGTGTCATCATGTCACCCAAGTTATTGTGCAGGTTTGTTAAATTTAAATAGAGATTATGAATTAGTGACAGTTATATTCTTTCATCTTTATTAACTGCTCTATTCTGATCTGAGTGTTTGACTTGGAGTCTATCAAGGGAACACTGGGGGAGCGAGGCAAGAATTCACCCTGGGTTGGACAATAAATGATGAAGTAAAAGTCTCATCAAATACCCAGACCTTCTGTATTTAATCAGTCCCTCCATGAAGTTTGTGACATCAAACATTTGTGATGTATGTTAAGCATTTAATGGAATGAAATTGGACACTTACCTGAAATTCAAGCTTATCCATGCATAAACAAGGAAGTGACTCATGGTGATGGATGCTGACGTATGGCTCAAATTTTGCATGGAGGACTGCCATGATTGGTGAAACACGTGGTATATAATACAATGTTGTTCAAATTTGCAAAAACACTGCAGTGAATATCTCAGGCTCTGGATGTTGTAGGACTATCATGGTTGACACTTCTCTGCAACATCACATGGTCATCGGGGGCCATAACTCTGGATTGTCAAACCGGGATGGTAGTTCCCCTTTTTAAAAAGGGGGACCGGAGGGTGTGTTTTAACTATCGTGGAATCACACTCCTCAGTCTACCCGGGTCTACGCAGGAGTACTGGAGAGGAGGATCCGACCGATAGTCCGAGGATCAATATGGCTTTCTTTCTGGCCGCAGCACTCTCAACCAGCTCTACACACTTTCCTGGAGTGGCCATGGGAGTTTGCCCAGTCTGTCCACATGAGTTTTGTGGATTTAGAGAAGGCTTTCCACCGTGGCCCTCAGGCTATCTTGTGGGTTGTGCTCTGGAAGTACGAGGTACCAGACCAGTTGCTACGGGCCATTAGGTGTCTGTACCACCGGAGCCAGAGCTTGGTCCGCATTGGTAAAAACAGGTTGAATTTGTTTCCGGTGATGGTTGGAGTCTGCCAAGGCTGTCCTATGTCACTGGTTCTTTTCATAATTTTTATGGACAGAATTACTAGGTGCAGCCGAGGCGTTAAGGGGTTTTGGAATGGTGGCCATTCCACGTCTCTGCTTTTTGCAGATGACACTGTCCTTTTGGCTTCATCAAGCCAGGACCTCCAGCTGTCATTGGAGCGATTTGAGAATCAGCACCTCTAAGTCCGAGGCCATGGTTCTCAGCCGGAAAAGGGTGGAATGCACCCTCCAGGTCTGAAACGAGGTCTTGCCCCGAGTGGAGTATCTCATGGTCTTGTTCAGGAGTGAGGGAAGGATGGAACGTGACATCAACAGGCGGATCGGTGCAGCCTCTGCTGTAAAGTGGAGCTTGAACCGGTCCGTCGTGGTAAAAAGGGGACTGAGCCGAAAGACAAAGCTCTCAATTTACCAGTTGATCTACATTACAACCCTGACCTATGGTCACAAGCTTTAGGTAGTGACCGAAAGAACAAGATCACGGATACACGGGGCGGCTGAAATGAGTTTCCTTCGCAGGGTGGCAGGGCTCTCCCTCAGAGAGAGGGTGAGAACCGCTGCTTCTCCGCGTTGAGAGGAGCCAGTTGAGGTGGCTTGGGCATCTGATTAAAATGCATCTCGAACACCTACCTGATTTGGTGCTTCGGGCACGTCCAACCGGGATGAGACCCCGGGGTTGACCCAGAACACGCTACAAGGACTGTCTCTCTGCTGGTCTGGGAACGCCTCGGTGTCCCCCCGGAAGAGCTGGTGGAAGTGGATGGGGAGAGGGACGTCTGGACCTCACTGCTTAGGCTGCTGCCCCCGCGACCCGACCTGGATCAAGTGGAAGATGATGATGATGATGATGATAATGATAACTGCAGTGAATAGTTAAAATTTTGAAGCCACCCAGAATGCATCAGGATTGGTTGAAATTCATGAGAATTGACACACAGACATACATGACCAATCTCATTACCCTCCCCCTTGGTGGAGGTATATACACTGCCCAGCCAAAAAAAAATGGTCACACACTCTAATATTTTCATGGAGAGCATTTAGCCTTGATCCCAGCATGTAATCATAATGGCATTGTTGCTCCAATTGGTCGGGTCGAGGCTCAGCAACATTAATGTGGCAATAAAATGAAGTCAGCTGATGACTTGAAGTACTGAATGTGCAGGTTATCAATAGTTATCAATGGACCTTTTCTTCCCTGATGGCACGGATATAAAATGGGGACTCAAATAATGAGAGTGGTTCAGGGAGCATGAGGAATCATTTTCACATATGTATTGGCACCCCATAGTCCTGACCTTAACCCTATTGAAAGTTTTCGGGATGTGCTGGAGAAGACTTAATGGAGTGTTGAAATTTTTCCCTCATCAGTACAAGACGTCAGTGAGAAATGAACCCGACTCTGTATGGAAATAAATGTGACATTGCTTAAGCAAGCAAGCAAGGCTTGTAAGCAAGGCTAAAGGCGGAACAACAACATATTTCTGTGTGCGCGACTTTTTTTTGTCCAGGCAGTTTATGTCAACAACTATCTCAGACAGCTCAGTGAGAGTTTGTCTGGAATTATCCTGATTAAAAAATATAGTATGTGTTGTCTTGGGGCTTGTTTATATGTGCTACGTGTTAGAAACTCTGTCCGAGACATGTTCAAACACAGAGAAGGATGAAACGTTGAGCAAAATGGAGAAAGCCAGGGGCAAAGGAAAGACATAGTGTTTGAGGGGAGAAAAAAGTCCAAGAGAGAAGAGAAGGGACATTCTTCTGTCCTGCACAGCAGGGCTGAGTGAAAACACAGAGCCTATCAATCGTTCCCATTTAGCTCTAGTCCCATCAGTTTCTCCACATGGAGAGGGCCTCGACACAGCATCATAATAAAACGGGTGAACTGTCACACAGTGCCTTAATGTCTTGGCCAAGGAACACAGCGCTCTCTTGTATAGCGCTGAATGGCACCCATTGTTATTTTTATAGCAGTATTAGTATTAAACAAAAAATCGTCCTTATTCTGCTTGCAGTAGTTACTATAGAAATTGCAACAGGCCCAGCATTTTTAAACACGTGGTAAAAAGATTGTAACAATACACATAATCCCCCCCCTTCCTCCCTCCCTCCCCTCCTTCCAGCCGATGGATCAATGTCCGCTGACCCTTTGCTTCTGCTATCCTTCTCAAACTCACCATGCAAATGCCTAGGAGTTGTTTTTGTTTTTTGCTTTTCGTTTTTCTAAAAAAGAAATGCTAACTCATTTCTAGCAGCCATTAAAGTCTGATTGCTTTTGCAATCATGATACAAGTTTCCATTTTCGGATCACAACACTCCAGGGCCTCTTTGCTCGCGACATGGACCGTAGAGGACGTAGGGTTAAAGTTCCTCTGGTAAGAGAGGCCGTAGTTTCCGTTCACAAATCCCACTGGATCAAAATTCCCTCGTCCAAAACAAACAGATTGCGTTTCCAGTCTACAGCATAAAGACTGTTAATGCTGTTGAGATGAGTCATCGTCTCATGTGGCTCCCCACAAACTGTGTAATATACCACTGATATTGCCTTGTTAAGTCATGAGTGCATAGAGGACCATTGTAGAGATGATAGTAAAATCATAATGAAAATAGCTTTCTTTGATAAAGAACATCATTTCTATAATCTCATGTTGTATAAGAGTGGGTCCTCATTTGACTGCTAATGTAAAAGCCTTATTACAGACAGAAGTAGGTTACAGAGAGAACAAGTTTACTTAGCAAATAGTTGTTATGTTACATTGCGGGAAGACGTGTAGTAGTTATGATTGTTGTGAACATTATAAGCACTCCTTATCCAGTTTTCACTCCATGTATGTGTTTATCTAACTTGTGTCGTTAATGTAAACAGTTTGTATTACAGTCTGATTTTTTATTGGAACTTCTTATACCAGAGCACTGTTGAATTCTGGTATCTGATTGGCCAGTAGGCTTTAAATTTCTATTCCAGCACTACACTAACAGTAATTTTAGACATGTGCATGACAGATACCTCACAAAATGTAAACCATGAATTAAAATCAAGTATAAAAAAACAGCAAGTTAATTAATAAACTAAAAGCACTTGGGGGGCGCAAACCTCCACCAAAGTGGCTCATTTCTCTTTTTATTTTCATTTCTGATAAATATTATTTTCACATTTCTTTTTTCGCTCATCAAATCCTGAATGCTACACTACCTGAGTCCTGACCAGATTTTGGTTGTTGATGTTGATATTGGGCTGTAATTTTTGTGGAAGCATTGTAATCTTTACTTATGGAGATAAACGTCAAATTGGAAAAATGCCTCTATCCTGCAAGAATCCTTCAGATAGTGGTCAAGCTTACCATCAAATTCTAATGGTGTGTTACTTTGGCTGTACTCCAATCCTCCAAAAAAAAAACCCCAAAAACCCTAAATACGCATATTCCTTTTACGTAAAGTTACTAACAAGCAAACAGACAGACAGATAGACAAATGAACATAACACTGCAGAATAACACATAGCCTCCTTGGCAGAGGTAATGAAATGTCCAATCTTTGACATGACGATGCTTTCTGTAAGAAGATGTTAATGAATTTTATGGAAAGGGTTTCCTGCGTAGCATACTGTACAAGAAATTGACCCTAAACTATTCATCCATTTGCTTGAGGTTGCTAGGTTTCAGTAATCAAGAATTTTTACAGGGGTAGGAGATTATACCTTCCTAATACAGAGATTAGCCTACTGCCTCCATCCTTCCCCAAATAGATCAACATCTTAATCATGCAAACTTAATCAATTGCACACTCTCTGTTGGAAAAGTAGCTTCATCTTCATCCTGATTCAGGAGAGGATGGAGAGGAGTAAAAACTCCCCTTCTTTTAAGTACACCATTATGCACCAGTTTGTGTATTAGCTTGTAAAAAACAGCAGTGGCTTTGGTCAAGCAACAATAACAACTGAACATTTCTGCCTAAGTTTTAAGGTCTGGTTCTAGATAGCACATCAGCTTCCTGGTAAAAACATCACCTACTGTCAGTAAATAGTGGAGCGAAATGTTCCAGTGTGCTAAGTGTGCTAAACATGAGTACGATCGAGACATCAAGACAGTGACAAAGTGACAGTGTACCCCTTTATATCTCCGTAACATGTAAGCATACTGAAGACAGGTACTGAGTGGTGTGTAGCAAAAACCGTTGTTCCATACTGTCTAGCCAGATCGCAAAAATGAACATGTGCAAATCGAGCGTGAAGCACATCAGCACACGCCTGCTGGCGGTGTAGTCTCAAAAGGCTCAGGTTTGCAGACAAAGCAAAACAAGTGCCAAACAGAACAACTAATTATCACTAATTTCATGTTCAGATCTCCTTCTAGAAAACATCTCTTGTGATCTTGTGAGGTGTGTTTGTTTGCAAAGGCAGTACATGGCTAATCAAGAGCTTGGCCTTGTTTTAGTACGGCTTCACAGACATGATTTGATTAATATGCATAATTAGCAGTAACTGTGCTCTCAATTGACCTGGAGTTTTGCTCTTAGCCCGTTTAATCAGCTGTGTTAAAATACTGTGAAAAAGCTGTGCTGAAGTGTTCATCTTCCTGTACTTTAGAGTCTCCCCAAAGACACTGTCGGTCTCCGTTATTAAATACGAAAGATCAATTATAATAGAAATTCTTTTAGCTTCATTATATAGAAGCAGTTCATTATGTAACACCATTATGTAGTAGCTTCATTATGTAAAAGTTCTTTGCAGGACATGATCTCTGTACGGGAAAGAACAGATTTGCGTATATATAGTGTGTACGTGTATACTGTATAGCGTTGTTACCACTTCGGGTTTCTACTCTGGTATGCATGTTTGTGTTCGCTAAAACCGCTGAACAGGAATTCGGTTCTCCCTCTGCATGAATATTTCATGATTATTGAACCCTACTGATGACTGTCGTGACTGTCTGCTGCAGACAAAGAATACATTAAATCCTCTACTACATTTTAAATAAGATTATATAAAATGATGAGTCCTATAATCAGGGCACCCATTACATGTATATCTTCTAATATCTGCATCTGACCACAAATATACCACAACAAAAAGGAAAAGAGTTTGTTTCTGTCTTTGGTGTAATTCTTATCCCCAAAATATCCTCAAAACAATGAACTTCCAGTAAACTGAAGACAATCTTTTAGGCCTATGCATCTTTACTCATCTCACGATTTGATTCGATTATGATGCGGTGCCTCCCCAAGTTTACACTTTACTGCGCGTGGCTACTTTTGTATCCGTGATCCGAGAAGTCAATTCAATAACTCAATAACTCGGTCAAACCGTTTACTCCTATTAGGGTTACAGGAAGGCGGGGTACACAGTGAACAGCTTGCCAGACCATCACTGGGCAAAACACACACAAAACCAGTCATATTCACACCTAGGAGCAATTTGGATCAGCTAATTAGCCTAATGTGCATCGCTTTGGACCGTGGGAGGAAACGGGAGTGCTCAGAGGAAACCCACGCAAGCAGAGGGAATACATACAAACTACACACAGAACTACCCGAACCCAGGACTCAATCGCAGGACCCTCTTGCTGTGAGGTGCTAACCACTACACCACCTTTCCTCCTGCTTTTTTTGTTTTTTTTTATGGCTGATTGCTGTACATGCGTGTAGTGGTCATGTCCAGATTTATATTCATTACAGTGGTTGATACTGTGGAATGTCAGGGATTTTCCCACTTATACTAATAGCACTTTTCATGGCTGTTGATCTGTTGTGCTTTTTTTAGTGGGTTGGTCAGCTAAAATACACATGGTGGCTCTTTAAGCACACTCGGGTTACATAGAGCCACATTGTAAGAGGACTGGAGACTTATCCACACCCGAATCACATTACACAAAGTGTGAAGGTATTCGGCTAGAGGGGGATGATTGGAACAATACCATGTGTCTCACTCCAAGCTGTGGAGTAAAACAGCAGGCCCTATGACTGGAGGCAGCTGACCGGATGGAACAGCTGAGGGCCCCTTTACCACCCCCAGATAACCACAATATTTTTCTCCCTCTCTCTTCCTCTCTGTCTTTGTCCTTTTCCTTCCTCACCGACAGGCAAGAAACAGTAAAGGGAGAAACAGGAGAGGAAGATGGTCTGTGTCAACAGTCTACTCCTTATTTAGTCAGGGGGATCATGGGAGGCGAGTAGAACGCCTATAGGGAGCCGTCAGGAACAGCTGATACACTGCAACAGAGATTCAGCTACAAAGCATGTCTAAATTAAATGCTGCCTCAGTTTTAACCCCCCCCCCCCACCACCACCACCACCACCACCACCACCACCACTACCACTCCCTTACCAGTTTTTTTAGCTACAGCTGCAGTCCTTCATTCCTTTTCCCTGAAATTGATAACCCTGAAGTACAGAAGTGCCTGAGAAGCAGCGTTCAGCACTTCCTCAGTACCTCAGTGCTGTTCAGCATGCTGTCGCCTGCAGTATTCGGGATCGAACTCTCGTCTGCATTCGTACAGGAAGCTAAATTTAGCAGCAAGATTAGCGATCGTTCCAGTGGGTATAAAACACGCCCGATTTGATTTGAATTTCTGAAGAGCTTTACAGCCTTACACAGCTTATAGTTGCTCATCAATTTTCTCTGTAATTTCTCAAGATTATGCCACATGCTGCCAAGAGACACAATAATGGTTGACATAATGACATGATCGGCAGGGAGGTTTCATTTCACTGCTGTGTCTCACCAGCCCTGTGGAGCTTTTAGCATTTCAGCTCATTACTGCTGCAGATGAGGGGGAGAAATATTTCAATTAGTGTTTTGCCTTTTGTAAGCATTGAACTAGTGTCAACGCTTAAAACGAAACCTCTAGGGAGTGTAGTGATAGCATAATGTGTAGTTAAAGAGACAGGAAATTGCTCAGCTGACACACTTGTTTCTTTACCGCGTGCCAGTTGTTGACGGAAAAAAGCGCATTGGCTGTGTCTGTCCATTTTCCTCTTAGTTGTAGCAAAACAACTGTCCTCTTATCCCCTCATCACCCACAAGGATGTATATTGTTTCTAGACGTACGCACACACATACACACACAATGCCCTTCCTTATCATGCTTTTCAAACTATACATCTTCAGCTGTCAACAGCTGCCTCCTTCCCAAGCCTGCCCTTTTCCAGCCTCTACAGCTGGCTACTTCTGATGAGATATCATCTTTTATCAACAGCGGTTTTGGCTAACTTTAAAGGGAAACTAATCCCAAACTTAATAAAAGCTTGCATATATCTTTTATGTCTTGTTTACGCACGTCAAAACGTCTAATTGTTATTACAAGCTTCATGAATAAAAAAAAAAAAAAGAAATACATCCGCACACAGAAAGTTCATTCACGTAAATGCGACGGAAAATATGAAAGTATTTTGCATTGAAATGAAGGGGGGGGACATACCATTCGCTTCTTTAAGTGAACTGATGTTTGTTTGATGTGTAGATGTGCCTAGTATTATTTTATTGAAAAGTTTACCAGTTTGTATATGAATTGTTAGTTTATTATCTGTAAACTCTTATTTTTGCCATCCGCTTGTCTTATATGTACTGACAAATTCACGTCCTATTTTTTCCCTAACCAAACTATTCTCAGTTATAAAAGTACTGTAGAGTGAAAGGATGGATGTGTTTTCTCTAATTCATCTCAAGGTTTCTTCCTCGTGTCGTTTGAGGGAGTCTTTCCTTGCCACCGTTGCCATGGGTTTGCTCACTGGGGAGTTGTAGGGTTTGACGAGAGATGTTTAAATTCTTTACCAGATTTTACTATGTAACGCTGCTTTGCCACAATAACAGTTGTAAAAAGGGCTATACAAATATAGCTTAAAGAACCCTAAAAATATACAAAATATACTTTAAATACTTTGGAATTCAAGAAAGACAAAGAAGTTGTTACTATAGATAGTAATATTTTTCACGGCTATCAGGAGCTGACTCAGCCTCTGTTCCAACTGGTGCACTAAGCTCTGCATTTGCTGCTGATGCTGTTAAAATGAAGAACTATTAAAGTTGAATTAATGACAATCTGAAACATCATAACGTTTCACCTGCCCATGCAGACCGTATTTGCTCTGTTTTTTTTTACTATACTGTAAATTTCCACAATTTCAGAGATGGTCTCCTATTAGTTCATTATTAAAGCATGCCTCACACAGAGGCGGTTTTGACAGTAGTTCAGCGTTAAAAGCAGTATGACAAAACAGCCTCATGTGGGGGGGATTTTGAAGGTGGTACAGTGCAGTTTAAAATGAGGTGAAAACATGATGTGAATAGGTTGTAATGAGGTTGTATTGAAGGTGGGTCAGAAAGGTTGCAGAAGGTGATGGAAAAGTGGTGGCTCAATGGTTAATGCTCTGGGTTATTGAGCTGATGGTCAGGGGTTGCAACCAACATGGGACTTTTGAGCCCTTGAGCAAGGCTCTTAAACCTCAACTGCTCAGTTGAATGAAAATGATAAATGTAGGTTGCTCTGAATAAGGGTGTTTGCCAAATACCACAAATATGACCGTAAGGCAGCTACAAGGCAGCCAGACAGTGATACACAGTTTTGAGAACCTTTGTGAAATTTCAAACATTTTGAAAATCTCTCAGTTTATGGTGGCCAGTCCCAATCAACAGTGAACCTCACTACGATGTCAGGACTCTGTCTACTATATGCCAGTCATGCAATAATAATGCATTCATATCCAATGACAGTGATGCAATACCAAGAATTATGCGATAACTTTCCCCCAATCAGAAATGAGAAAGTTTCTTGAAAGGAATATAATGATTTATAATCATTAGATAGCAGATCGATCAGTTCACGATGTTCCTGTATAATGTATAATAATAGAAAATTATCCTTATACATGGCTTGTCTTCAATGTGTACAAAGTAATGGGGCCGAAAACAAAATATCAATAAATTCAAGTCATAGTTTGAGAATGACATGATTTTTAAAAAATGTTTTTTAGCCAAACTTAACAATAAAAAGCAATCAAATGCAAATCACATAGCTTTTATTGGTAAGTTGTATTAATTAGTGTAAACAGCAGGCAGTGGCAGTTCAACCACTGGGAGAAGTGTGGCAGAGCCTAATTATACAGTATATCTATTATATATATATAAGCCTTATAACAAATTTTTGACTTTCATGCTTGCATAATCTGTATTACCCCTTAGGTTTTTAATGGACTATCAAAACTATAAGCCTGTGTTCTGCTGAATGGTCTTTGCTGATGTTACACAGTTGTGGGAAAGCACTCTCACTACTGCCCCTTTAGATCGATAGAGAGCAATACTGACAAAAATGGGAACTACATCAATCATTACCAGATATCAGCCCCACTGAGACAAGAGTCTCTCATTCTATAAGTGTGTTGTTTAATAGTGGGGGAACCGTAACAGCTAAAATAGTTAATGATTTTACCTCTTCTGTATCCATCTAGTACACAGAGACAATGATGAAAGGAAGCACTGCTCCATCAAACACAGCTGAATTTCTTATAAAATCCATTTGATGCCACACTGAAGTACCCTTAGGAAACCCACACAAGCACGGAAAGAACATTAAAACTCCATACACAAATGCCTGAGCCTGAAACCCAAGCCCAAGAACGTCTTGCTGTTAGGCAGATGTGCTAACCATTACGCCACTGTGCCACCCATTTTATTCCAAGTCAAAATAACTTGGGCAAAGGCGAGGTACCATCACACTCATACCTAGGGAAAATAGAGAATATCCGTTTAGACTAATGTGCATGTCTTTGGACTGTGGAGGGAAACTGGAACACCCTGAGAGAACCCACACAAGCACGGGGAGAACATGCAAATTCCTCACAGAAATGATCTCTCTAGGTATGGGCCTCGAACCTAGGACCCTCTTGTTGTGCTAACCCCTATAGCACCATGCCCCATAAAATTTGTGCAGCTAAAAGATTGACAGCCTAAATTTTTTTAAATAATCAGTACGTTTTTTCAGATATAATCAATTTGGTCAACTAAGGAAATTTGTTCAGTTTGGCTTGTTCTTGGGCGGTTCATCAGAATGAATATTTTTACATTCATTTGAAACTATTGTAGTGATTTGTTTACCAGAGTGGTGTAGTGTTAGCATTTCTGCCTCACAGCAAGAAGGTCATGGGTTCAAGTTCCAGGTTCGGGCATTTCTGTTTGGAGTTCACATGCTCTTCCCATGATTGTGTGGGTTTCTCCATGTACGATAGTTTCTTCCCACAGTCCAAATACATGCACATTAAGCTAATTGGCTGATCCAAATTGACCCTAGGTGTGCGTGGTAAGTGTGGCTGAAATATTCTCCAGCCTTCTGTTCTCCCACTGAAACTTGGTTTATGTACTTTATAAAAGTTCACTTAGACTCACAAGAGTAAAGTTGGCACAGTAACAAGAACAAGGTGTTTTGTCGTCAGATTTTTTCATATTCATTTATGTGATTAGTGAAGAGGAAGGTGTTCAGTTTACTCAGCAACCATGTATTGTATTTGTATTGTATTGTATTGTATTGTGAACTCATCAGTATAATGTGGTTTTTGTTTTTCAGTAAATATAACCGTATCTGGAAGACAGCACTTGTTGGGGTTGTACGACACAGCTGGGCAGGTAAGTCACACATCAGTACAATATTTATATTATAGTGCATGAATATGGACTTTATGAATTATTCTCAAAGCCCAGAATTTCATTAATAGTGTTAGGGGCAGCACGCAGGCATAGTAGTTAGCACTTCCACCTCACAGCAAGAAGGTCCTGGGTTTAGGTCCCGGGCTCGGTGAGGGTGTTTGAGTGGATTTTGCACGTTCTTCGTGTGCTTGCATGGGTTTCCTCCAGATACCCCAGTTTCCTCCGACAGTCCAAATACATACTTTAGGCTATTTGGCTGTTCCGAATTGCCCCTAGCAGTGCGTGCATTTTGTAAAGCCAGTTAGAAAAATGAATTTGACATTTTGATCAATGACCTTAACTGTTTCTTTAATAGATCACTCTCCACTGCCCCATAATCACGTCACTGTTATTGATGGTTTTAATTCTTAGCATAAAATAGCTCAATATCTCAAATGTAAATAAGCTTCTTCCACTGTCTTATAATAAAGAACACATGAGAAAGGTGCAAACGATATTATGCAGCCTACATCCATCTGGAAGAACGGGAAGCTGTCAAGTGCTATCGATTCAACCTGCCTTTGCTTGTTGGCTACAGTCTGTGGTGTCAATAATACTTTTATTATACCGGCATTTTCAGTCTTTCACAGCGCAATCAGTCACAAAGGGGTCAAAGATAAAGGTTTTTAATTTGCCAGTTTTTTAAAGTAGTAATTTTCTTAAAGTTCAAGGTTATAAAAACTTTTTAAATTTTGTCTGTATGTTATTTTCTTGGCGGTTCTGGCTTTTGAAAGTATGCATGTCCAGAAAATAAAATTTCTTTAAAAACTATCATTGTCAGTAGTAGTAAGAGTCCAGTTATACTTACTTAGAACTCAGCAACCCCCATGCACCTGTAAAGACACACAAAACCTACACCTAACACTATCATCTAGTGTAAATGTAAATCCACCACAAAAAACGTGTGAAATAACAAGGGAAAGCATGGGTGTACTCCTGACTGTGGTAAACAAATTGATGCACTGACGCGCACGCCAACTAACATCTGCCCTTGCCAACTAACTCGCGTCTGGCCTTGCCGAATGCTGAGCCCCCCTGGACAGTTTGGCTACTCCAGAGTTTGTCTGCAGCTTCTGGTATCCGTTAAATCGGGGTCCGTGGAATGGAGGGTCAAGTGTACTAACAAAATCCATGCTGGGATCTACAGGTAGGTAATACATTTCTAACAAAAGAAAAGGGGCGGCACAGTGGTTAGCACGTCCGCCCCCAACAAGAAGGGCACGGCCGTTTCCCTGTGGAATTTGCATGTTCTCCCCATGCTTGTGTGGGTTTCCTCCGGGTTCCTCTCACAGTCCAAAGACATGCACATTTGGCAAATTCCTTGTTCCAAATTGACCCCGTGTGTGTGAATGGTTGTGTGTGTGTTGCCCTGCGATTGTCTGGAGTGCAGTTCAGGGTGTACCCCGCCTTCACCCAGTGTCCCCACAACCCTGGTAGGATTAAGTGGTTCGGCAAATGAGTGATGAGAAAAGGAAAAGGGGGTTATTAAGTGGTTTGTCTAAGACACCCCAACAAATTAATATTAATTTGCATATATTTTACACATCTGAGGAATGGTACTGAGAAATGAATACCATCATCAGCATAGAAATGTTTCAAAATAGGAGAGAGAGCAGTCAGTATAACTATTGATTTGTAGTGACTCTAAAGGCCACAAGCCGACATAACATATACTTGGAATTTTCCTTTCCCAGCATAACAGAGCTAATGTTTCTCCCTTATCTCCTGCCTTTAGCTCTTGTCACAAGTTTATTTACACATAGCCTCATTAATTTCTCAAGTCACAAGACATTATGTCATCGCTCAAATGAAAGTGTATCACAGTTGGACCACTATTTGGAGTCAGAAGACACTGTGATCTGTTTCTGTTATTTCTCCCGCAGTGATGTGATTAGTGAAATGGAAGTAGTGTATATGCATTAAACCAGGTCAGTGTGCAATCCAAGTGTTTTCCTACCCAAAACTAGGAGATTTTTCTATCTCAGTCTGATGGAATACAATAGCTTCAGTTAGTTTTCACATCGAACACCAAAGAGAAAGGAAATGGGATCTCAGTGATTTTGACCATGGTATAATTCTTGCTGCCTGAAAATCTTGTAGTAAGTATTTCACAAACTGCTGATCTCCAGGGATTTTCACACAGTCTTTACACACAGAATGGTGTGACAAACAACAAAAAAGAAACATCTAGTGAGCAGCCGGCTGTTGATGAGTCTTACCAGAGTACAGACCAGACTGATTTATACTGAGGAAAGATACTAGAACAAGAGCACTTCATTCATTTATTCATTAGGGAGACTCGAGCCTATATCAGCCGACACCAGGCAAGCACCCTGAACAGCTCACCAGACCATCACAAGGCTAACAGACACAATCATTCACACTTGGGGGCAATTAGAAGCAGCCAATTAGCCTGATGTGCATGTGTTTGAAACTTTGGAAGGAAACCAGAGTACCCGGAGGAAACCCACTCAAGCACGGGGAGACGGTCGAGCCTGGGACTCAAACCCACCAACTTTTTGCTGTGA
Organism: Neosilurus hyrtlii; assembly: GCA_028564935.1. Lineage (NCBI taxonomy): Eukaryota > Metazoa > Chordata > Actinopteri > Siluriformes > Plotosidae > Neosilurus > Neosilurus hyrtlii. Next base: position 2,465,706 of record JAOUQZ010000033.1, on the reverse strand, counting down.
GGCGGACATGCTAACCAATACGACACTGAACAAGAGCACTTGTAGAGCGCAAACCTTATATGAACCAAAATATCAATCGTCTTTTATCTCACAGTGTTTACGAATCCTTTAAAAAATAGCTGATTCCAGAATTTTCTCCAAAAACAAAATAGAATCCTCTGATAGTAGGTTCATGAAAATCCAAAATTTGTGTGTCATCATGCTAACACACACACAAACTGAGTACAAAACATCCTCTTTGGCACTAATACTTTTTTTTGCATCTAACAATGTAGTAAATGCCAAACTTCAAGGCAGGGTGATGGAATATAACAGCAGAAGACTGTATTGGGTTCCAGCCAAAAACAGGAATGCGAGGCTACAGTGGGCACAGGTGCACTGAATCTGAACAAGATTGGAAAAAGACCAGGCAACTTCATGCCAGTCTTCATCTTTCCAATTCAGTGTCCAATTGGTCGTCCACTCAAGCGTTGCCAGATTTCATCAAGCAAAACCCTTAAAAATCACATTCTTTTTTTCCCTCCTCAGTCTTTGTGTTGGGAAAAATAATAATAATAATATTTGCACCATGGTTCATGTCTGGTCCGAATGTGAAATAAATATCAAAGTTTTGAGTGCTAAACAGATATTCCCATAGTCTGCATTGTACAGCTGCTAGATGATTGGCTGATTGGATAATTGCATCATGCTGAAGTTGCCAGTGTGTACATACAGACAGGATTCAATACAACCAGTGTTTTAGGGAAATTAATTTCCTACTTGTACAATGCATTGTGTGTTTCAGTATGTTTCATTTTCACTGTTCCTGTAAGATTTCATTCTCTACAGTAGACATGCTTTGAATGAAAAATGGATTTTCACTTCTTGTCATCTCCTGTTTAATCCTCTGTTGTTATAGGAAGACTACAACCAGCTGCGACCACTCTCCTACCCCAACACTGATGTGTTTCTCATCTGCTTCTCTGTGGTGAACCCGGCCTCATATTACAACGTGCAGGAGGAATGGGTTCCCGAGCTCAAGTCGTGCATGCCTCACGTGCCATACATCCTCATAGGGACACAGGTAAGCACCTCATACACATCAGATGAACATGTTTTGCAACACAACAGGTAATTACACTCTCCTTATTTTCACTGGTTGAGCAGTGTTCCAAGAGTACTTATATTGTACAATACTTGCTATTGCTAATAACAAGATGGTAATATAATTGGCCTGATATTTATGAAACTACTATTTATTAAACCATTATACAGATCCTTCATTAAAGGGTACCTGTGGTGAATTAGTGTTATTAGCTATTTAAAACGATCACATATAACATTAAGGAACAGTGGTTCCTTCCGGCAACATCAGTCCATGCCCATTTTCAAAGTGTGTGCGAGTGTTACAATTCTAGGCATGCTCAGAGACATGTTTCCTTTCTGATTGGCTGTTCCAGACTGGTAGTGACTCATTGGTTTGGCTGGGCTGCATCACTGACCCATGTAGCAGAACACATTATGGGCCAGTGCTGAGCTGCACAAACAACAAGCACAGAAAACATTCCTTTTTGTTCCCAAACCAACTGACGACAGGAAAGCCAAGTTGGAAAAACGTTAGCTGCATGAGATTAGGGCCGCGGGCTTGCTGATTAGGGATGTGTGGGGGTTGTAGAAAAATTTTTTGATTCCTCCCTAATTTAATTTTACTATGTAAAGCTGTTTTGTGACAATGTCAATTGTAAAAAGCGCTACACAAATAAAACTGAATTGAATTGAAAATTGAATAAGCTGTTTTGGATTAACCGTCACGCACATCTTTGGCAGTGTTCTCATCCACAGAGTCACGAAAATGTACCATCTCACTGTCTCCACAAGAAACGACAACCCCACCCAACATGGTGATATCACTTTCAGGGAAAAATGACTGCTAAGATGCTAACCCCCGTAGTTTAGCATACCACTAATCCATAGAATAAAATTACTGGTTTTGTAGTTTCCAGGAGGGAAACTTCCAATTTTTTCGCCTTCTAATTTAGTCGTAGCTAATTTCCACCCGCTGAGTACCACATATGACCACTGTTATCCTGGAAGGGACTTAATGAGAGCTTGACCAATCAGCCTGGATTAAAACAGATTGGTATGCGATCTTCATGTTGACAGTCGCACACCTTGTCGATTCATTCTGAACTGCAGCACATGCATTTTCAGGGCTAGAATAACTTTGGAGCAAAGCATGATCACTTTGAATGACAGGAAAGTGAGTGTATGCCATCCCTCCCTCCCTGAGAGGTCAGCTGATCAGCCCCAATGGGCTCCAAGTCATGGATGGCTGTGAGCATCAACCTGGACTCAAACCTGTGATCTCCAGGATGACAGGAGCTGTTTCAGATCCCCTTACAACTTTTCAGTGGGGTTCAGATCTGGGCTTAGACGAAGATATTCCATAACTCCATAACATTCTTTTTGAATGATTCCGTGAAGAATTGCTCGTGTGATCATCATACATTCGAAAATCCACTGCAACTTCAGACAGATGGCCTTACCTGACTGCAAGCACTCTTTGATATGATGCAGAATTCATAGTTGAATCAATGACTGCCTACGTGTCATACATGCCTATAGTATATGTCAACCATTTTAATTTGTGATGTTTGGGTTGTTTTGTGTCATGTGCTCCAGATTGATTTGCGAGACGATCCGAAGACACTGGCCCGTTTGCTCCAAATGAAGGAGAAACCACTGACATATGAGCAAGGCCTCAAGCTGGCCAGAGAGGTATGAACATCTCCATCTCATCTCATCTCCAGCATACCTTTTCTAAGATGCATACCACCAGTCTCTGTCAAGTTCGGACATGTTTTTTGTGTTGTCTATACAGATTGGTGCGCAGTGTTACCTCGAGTGTTCAGCATTGACTCAGAAGGGACTAAAGACAGTGTTTGACGAGGCCATCCTGACAATCTTCAGCCCCAAGAAACAAAAAAGGTGCTGTGTCTCATGCAGGAGCTGCTGTACGATTGCATGATTACAGCATGTTATCCAGAGAACATCAGTAAACATCCAGAAATCGGTCTATTTAAGGCAGGAATGAGACCCATCACTGAGTGCCTGAAGGAGGGAAATTAGACACAGCCGAGGGCTTTCACCACCTCCAGCTCAGTGTCTATTTTGGAGCGCCACTACTGTCATGAAAATGAGAAAGACCACACTTCAACTCCTTATTAATTGTTTTTAAATTGAAGCTTTTCTGCTGTTCTCTCACATGTTCTGTAAAGAACATTTCTTGCACTCGTACAGACGTTGACACTAAACAGTAAGACGGGGAGTGGCTGTAAATGAAAGCAGTGTGTAGCCTTTATCTACTCTGCTTACATTTAACTCCTCGCACGCAGACTGTGGGATATGAAACTCAAACCTCTATATAGACGAGTATACCGGTCGTTCTTTATGCTCAAATCAGGTGCCTTGATTAACCGCCAGTCATTCTGCTTGTACTGATGCCAAAGACAGTGTGCTTTCTAACCTTAAGCTTTAGACTGAGATACACATTTATGAATTGCAACAGGGCGATTTCCCCAATTACCAGTCTAGAAAACAAAAATTTCTTGTGTTGCAGCCATGGGATTTTTAAACTTCCCAGACATGAGCATTTCAAAGATCCATGACACAAATGTTACAAATCCATTCCTCACTTTTGCTTTTGCCTGAGATCAATATCATGCTCTTTTCTGCAGCTACAGTCTGAGATAGTTTATAAGGGGGATTCTCAGGAGGCTGGTCAAAATTTCAATAAAGAGAGCAGATACAGAATCAGAATGGTAGAAATTGGAAAAGGGGTGGGGGGAGGGGATGCGGTTGGAGACGATATAATTTCCAATAAGGCTGTTTCATAATGAATGCTACAAACAACATTTGCTCAACAGATCCAATCGCTCGCGATCCTAAAACACATTTACACAAAAGTATTTTTCTAAGTATCCATGAGAGAATCCTTCAGCACCTATTCAGGATTTCAGCAGTAGAAGTGCTAGAGCAGCTTCAGTTCATCTATTGCATTACTGTGTATTCGCGTGGCTGTGTGAAAAGTATACTTCTTCCCTAATGTTCTCCCAAGTCCTCGCCCACTCACAAGCTCTCTTGAAAAAAATCAGGGAGGATGAAGCTAACGTTTCCTCTGAGACCTCGCAAGCTCTACTATGCTCAGAGGAAAGTCCTGTCTTACCCTGTTACCCGTACCATACGCATTCTCTTAAGACCTAATTTCATTTGGGCAATTCTCTGGTGACTGCCTGTGATTTTCTTAAATGGGCAACTGTCCCAGACCAACCAAAACTGTGTATGTGATGTCCTAAAATAATTCTCAGATGAAAATCTCTAATGGTTGGCAACTAGGTCTGAAACTATCCACGACTGAACGTATATCAACGGTTTTGGACTGTCAGCAATATAACCGCAGACAGTCACTGATTTGTAGATTGTCGTGTGTAATCGTCCAACATTTGGAAACAGGTTTAAAAAAAACAGGACGTTTGTCCACAACTGGTGGATTCCTCGCTGACTGTCAGGGATATGGTTGACGATATCAGTGGCAAACACCTCATGCTCGCTCCCGACCTAAAAATTAATTGAATCGTGGGCATTATTGCCCAAATGAGATCGGGGATTTAGCGTCACAGTGAAGGGCAGATGACAGACAGTAAGGCCCATCCTTCCTACCCAGTGAGCACAGACATGTTTTGCTGTCTTGGCTCCTGGATTCCTATAATTATGACGACATCATCAGTGTGTTTACCTTCTGACCTGTGAAGACAGGACGGTGGTATCTGGCTATACGATAGGAGGTGATTATTCTCATAGATAGGACAGTTGGGATCAAATTTAACAGTGTATGTGCCTGCTTGGATTTTCTTGTTGGCATTTCTGCAGTAGTGGTGCTATGGAAATCCTCAGGGTATGAAGCAGATGCATTTAATGTCTGCATTTTACAGTTGTTAACATGTCAACACAGTGAAAAAACGATTTTAACAAAAGTCCAGCCTCTGCTGTAATCTCTAATGGCTGCCGCATCCTGTTTTACTGCTCCGTTCTGCCAAATCCACCTCCTCGTTCGACCTGATTTAAGAACAATCTAAACACATAAAGCTTTGTCTTCATCCCTCATCCTTTTCCAAATGGTCTTTAAGGGCAGCCAGGGGTTTAAATCATGTTGAATCATTGCTCTTCTTACTAGCAAGAGTTCTACCGTCTTCCTACTTAATGGAATATCATCATGACCATTTAAAAATAGAACAGTGCAGACGCTCGGACACATCCTCACATTCACTTATAGCTTTCCAGTGTCTGAAATAACACCAGACACACACACATCTATATTTAGTGCTGTTTAAATACACACCTGCACTGGTGCTAAATTTAAATGTTTTGTAGTACACTGATCGCTGTTAAGTGGCACCTCAGGGACGACTTCTGGAACGAGCCACCTCCTCGAGAAGATGAGAAAGGTCCCTTACACACAGCAAGAATGAGCCTGAATCCATGTGCCTTCCATGTAGCATAAAATTCATTTTCTTCTTTCCTGACACTGTGCCTTATGTCATCCTATGCAACAAACTGTATACTGTAATCCTACACAGACGACCAGCAGTCACCCTGGACACATTAACTATAACTTGAATAGTGTACTTGTATCCAATTTGGTTAGAATGTGATATTTACCTTTTGTTTTGTACATGTATTGGTTTGTACATCATACAAGCAGTTTTATTTACTAAAATCAATATATCTAATAAACTGCTAACTTGGTGGACGACTGCTCTTCTCAGATATATACAGTACTTACAGCTTGTCCTTACTGGCTGTGATTAAAATCTGAGGATAACCTGAAGTATAACCTTTAAGGTGTCACGGTCACTCACTCATTTGCCGAACAGTGTAGTCCTTCTAGGGTCATGGGGAGGCTTGCGCAGATCTCTGCCAACACTGGGGTACACTTTGAACAGCTCGTCAGACCATCACAGGGCAACACACATACCACCATTTTCACTCACACCTAGGATCATTTTGAAACAGACAGTTATCAGGTCTTTGGACTGTAGGAGGAACCTGGAATACCTGGAGGCAAGCCACACAAGGGAGAACATGCAAACTCTACACAGAAATGCCCGAGCCCAGGACTCGAACCCAGGATCTTCTTGCTGTCAGGCGGAAGGTTTTTTTTTTTTTTTTTTAAGTCACTTATTAAATTAGTTTCAGCAGATGACACACCGTGAAAATTTATACATCATACATAAACCACTGTGCATGCTTCTCTTGGTGTCTCATCACTCTTATAACATTCTGTAGATGTAGTTATACCAAGGAAACATAAATGTGACAGTTACATACATTTAGTTTAAATTGTCAAACTTTCAAATCCTTTAAATGCATTAACTAATCTCTTAGTCAATTAATAAAATATTTAACAGCTTTTTACTTTCAAAATAACCTCAACATCACAATAACAAAAAAAAAAATGAGCACTTACTTTTCATCCTGACATGATCTTCAGGAAATGTGGATGATATTCCAAATACATCAGCGTGAATATTTTTGGTAAGAGGCAAGTTAACAGGTAAGTGAACGTTCATCATTCATTCGCTGAACCGAAATGGAGTTTTTATCATGTTAAGGTTTTAGGATGCGGAGTATTGCAGTAATATTCTGAACAAAAGGTTACTGTTGAGTTACATAGAAGTGCTTTGTTTGTGGGCTGAAATGAACAAATGAATTTGTTTACAATTGGTGTGTCCAGCTGAAACACTGCCTGAGCAATATCACTGGTACACAGACACATCTTATATTGGGATAATAAAAGCCCACCACAAATTCTCCAGATTTGTCACACGTTACAGGTAAAGGGTAACAGGCATCAATGTCAATTCACCAAATTTTTGCCGTAAAAGTCAGATCCAGCTATTTGGCACCACAGAGAATTACATTTGGCAGACACACTTATCCAGAGCAACGTACACTTATTTTTTGATATAACTGAACAATCAAGAAAATAAATTAAAAGAAAAATGATCTTTTATTACCCACCAAGCAAGTGTGAACCGAGTGGAAAAGGACAGCATACCCATCACACCAGGTTTGTTTAGAGTATTTACACCCAAGTGCTTAAAACTCTTAAACCCAACGCATTTCTAAATTGTGCTCCAGTTGACTATTATGTGATATTTCCTTCCAGAAGTGCAATATTTAGCCAATCATTTATATGATTTATTTATTATTAAAATTCTGTGCACTCACTGCCCTCTGCTGGTGTAAAAATTGCTTGCACACAAAAGTACCAAGTGCAGTTATCAAAAAAATCATTTTTTTTTTTCAACAGCAAGGCCTTCAAAGCATAACCTCTACTCCAGACAGCAGTCACCCAGCCATCATTACTGATCAGTACGGATTCTTACCCTCAAAAGTTTTAAGACTTGTGATACGCTGAGAAAACCTGAATCCAAAAGCTGATCTTATTTCTCAAAAATAATGATTTTAATAAAATAAAAAAGAAAAACATCTTATCACAAAAACAGGTTTATTTAATGTCTGTATTTTCTTTTAAAATAATTAAGATTTATTCTGTTCATCAAACCCGTTCTTCTAGGTTTTAACATAAACATAGCAGGGCCATCCAAAACAATAAAAATAAATCACACAAGATTGATGAAAGGGACAGAGGCCCACAGACAGAGCAATATAAAATACATCTTCCTCACATGTAAAATCCACACCCATGATTTTTAATTAGAAATAAAAACAGAAGGAAATAAAAACGAGAAAATTTTATGAGTCCTGTGAACACGACAAACTCTCACTCCAAGTGCTTTAGTCCTAACCCACTATAGTGGATGGCATTTCTGTTGAGGAATAAGACTGGATCAGCATTTAGAAATCCACCACATATGTAGGCTCTCATTCCAAACACTTCTTCAAAAATATTTGAGCTTAATCCAAACTATTTTACGAGCATCCAACCATATAAATGTCCAAAGACAAGAGTATGAGATACCAGAGTTGGTGGAGACTATGGCTAAGAGTCCAGATGAGTTTGGATGTTTGATCAAAAACTTAGAATACACTGAATGAAGCTCTGAACACTGCTTTACAGAAAAGAAACGCAGTCTTCAATGGGTTAATAAGATTTACCTTCAGAGTTTTCTAAAATTCTTCGTCAGCAGTGACCTGCCAGAGTAAAATTCAACAAAATACTTCAGAAAGATGCTAGCAAGCGCTATAGTTTGTTTCCTCACGCACTCATCAGTGGTATTAGCGCTGGCCTGACACCTGTCCGTACACCAAAAACTGCAATGATCACGTCTTTAATAGCCTGTTAATTAAAGCAGGTGAATAAAGGAGGTTTCACATTAACTGATTTTGCATGTCAACGTCACACTGTGTACGTGTGAAGTTTCTAAACTCTGGTGAAGGAGTTAAACATTTCCAGGACAAGGTAATAAAAATGTGACATCAAGCCTCTTTCTGAGGACTAAAAAAGGATACAAGGGAGAAAGAACTTCAAGACTGAATGAAGGCCTCAAGATTGCATGAAATAATGGACTCGGATTCCATTGCATTATGGGAAGTCCTTGGGACCACGAGACAGACATTAAAAAAAAAAAAAAAAAGGCTTCTCTCTTCTCAGGCAAACGGCTTTCAACATACATCCCATAATGTGGTTGATTATCTTTATTTCAAACGGTAAGGAGTGTACATAATGTCTTTCCCCTCAAACTACCAGACTAAACCTTGTCCTTTTCCTTTTTGTGTAGTCAAAGGAAAGACAGCAGAAAGGGTTTTTACAGTGCTGGTGGGTGGGAGAGAAAAAAAATTTTAATCGGACAAACAAATGCAGGAGTGTACAGTAAAGTATGTGGCACAAGGAGCACGGAGGGGTGGCGTCCCTGTGGCAGAACATTGGTTGGAGCTTGATGTAGAGATAGAAGCTACATCCACGTTTAGGTGGGAATGATGCCGTCGCTGTTCTGAATCCCTCGCCTCAGTTCCAGCTCTTCCAGCTTCCGCCACAAGTCCTCCCGCTCCTTCTCCTTCTTCTTTTCCCTGAGACATCGGAACCAAAAAACCCCAGAGAGGTAAAGAGTTCTTAATGCAGGTGAGATTCATATTTAGCACCACTGTAAAATTCAAATGCTTGGCACCTTACCGCTGAAGTTCTGATTTGTACGTTGCAGCAAGTTCATCAAACAGCGCGCTGTTCATCTCCATGAATGCTTTCAGCACGTTGTAGATTAAAGCAGATATTGCTCTGTTGACATTACACAAAAAAAAAAACTTTTTTAAAGAATACAGCATAGTATAATAGTAGCAGAGTGAAAGTAAACAAGGATAAAAAAGAAAAAAAACTCAATCCAGATTAAAAACCACCCACAAACTACATTAAATTAACAAACGGCACTGTTCTCTTTGCACACTGGACGCAAAACTCAAACACGTACACATAAGTATATGGAATTTCCTGTCCAATCTATATCTCTTTCTATAAGCATTACCAGAAGGAACAATAACAATTTGATTTCATCAAGAAAATGAATGATATCCTCAGATGAACATGAGTGGTGGGGTCACGGAGGTTGTGCCAGCTATTAATTATAATTACACCATTAGTGGGAGTCGGGTGGGGGGTGGGGGGGTGGGGGCACATTATTTTTAATTTGCCTGATGATAAATAACGCTAACATGATTCACAAATGCAGACACAAAACAAGCTAGTGCAATTAAAAGAGCATTCTAATTTCCTAAACAGCTTAATCCTACTAGCGTCACAGGGGAGGCTGGAGCCCATCTTAGCTGACACTGGGTGAGCGCGGGGTACACGCTCAACAAGAACACCAGACTGCTGTAGTGCACACACAACACTTCTGACTTCACTTACGGGTTCCAGTGCTCTTTAGAGATCCTGTAGAGACTGGCAAACATAATGGGCAGGATGACACTCGAGTTCTCTTCGATCAGACTCATGATGTACTCGTTGTTCCAGTAATACAGGGCTCGCTCCGCTACCTGCCATTCAGAAGAAAAGCAAAACTAATTCCTCCTTTATGAAACTGCAGTGACTGATGCAGTAAGAATAGTCCAGAAAAAATGGGGTGGGGGGTGGGGGGGGGGGGGTATGATACTTTGGGAATTAACTCTTCTAACCCTTACATACCACATACTAAATGTCCCCATGCCTCCTGCGTGAGGATTGTGTTTTATAACAGAAATGGTGTTATCTTTGTTTAGCTATATTTCAGAGGCATTTTTGAAAGGATCATACATACAATACATATAAACCTATCAGAAAATGACAAATTTATGTCTAAATATTGCTTTTAAATAAATTTAGCAGCAATTTATATACAAAAGTGATAACATATATGTTTATTACCCCCCCACCCCCCCCCAAAAAAAAAAAAAAAATTAATGGTATTTATGGAAATGTTACCGGTTTCTTAAATTTAGACAGGCCCAAATATTTTATACAAAAACAGTTTGACAGACATTTAATACCATATTCCTCTGAGTACATTAATACAACGTCTTACCTGTTCAGAACATTCTGTAATAAATAAATTGTGGTCCATTTACCTATATATCTCAAGCAAGTCAGAGGGGTTTAATCTACATTTTACATGTACATAGGCAGGTTTCTAATCTTAAAAAGTGCAGAAATTTTCATGTTTTAATTTATGTAATTATATATA
>JAOUQZ010000033.1:2443680-2454891 GCA_028564935.1 Neosilurus hyrtlii | reverse complement strand
GTGTGTTTATATATATATATATATATATATATATATATATATATATATATATATATATATATATATATATATATATACCCACACATACACACACACATACACTTTAATAATGAATCAACTGACATTTTAATATTGAGAAAAGATAAAAAAAATAAATAAATAAAATAGACCAACTTTTATCCCTTTTGCCCTACCCTACCCCACCCTGGACTTAATTCATTATTTTACTTTGACGATAATTCAAACTGAGGTGATTTTCAATGTCATTGTTCACCATATTTGGAGATAAACTTATTTAATCACACATTTGGTAAAGTTGTGTGTTGCGCAGAAGGGGAGACATGATTTCACACCAATTTAGCCATACAAAGACATATACAAAACACAGAATTGCATCAAAATTATTAAAAATAAAAGGGCTTTTAGTACGTTATATATGAGGTTCAGATGAAGCTATGCCCAAAATATCATTTCTCCCCTTTTTGTTCCCCAATCTTGACCCAATTTTGTTCTAATTTTACTGGACTAGATAGGATCTGGTTGAATGGTATATAATAAAAAAATGTGTAGATGTGTTTATTGCCCTGATCTCAAAAAAAGACTGGATTACAATATTGTTTTAATTTTAAAGCCTGATAACAGCCGTATGGGTGAAACCACCTCGCTTGTGAATAAGCTAAATCGTATTAGCAGTAAGTATCTTCATGGTGCCAGTGTCACAGATCACAGCTACCAACCAATGTAAACATGAAAGTATGATCAGTGCTAATGGATTGTGATGGCGGTCTATTTATAGATATTTACACTGCTTAAAGTCACATTAAGGCAACATGCCAGGTCCCCATTGTTACGTGCAGGGGTGCAACAATGGTACACGCCAACTCAATGCTTTTAAAGAGGAAATTTGTGTTATTCACGGATGTAACAAGGGGACTTCGCAATACATGTGTCCCCCATTCAGTCTCTTCTCATTTCCAACTGAACTGAAAGATCCAGAAGGTTGCCATGAATTGAGTAAAATTAGTAAGTTGATGTAATTTTATACCTTTTTAAATTATTTTCGTATGTAAATTAGCAAAAAAACTAACATAAGACAGTCATATGAAACCAGTAGGCTTCATGCAAGCATGTCTGTATAGTCCCACTAAGAGCAACTGGTTTTGTCCCTGGATCTTTTAATTCAGCAAAGGTCCCTATATACATTTAATTAATCTGTAAATAATCTTTTAACTTTTTCCCAAGTAAGCTAACCAGGCCTTTAATAGGATTTCACTGGTTCTAGCAGCAGCATATAATGGGGTGGTGGTCACTTCTGAATCAAAACTTGTTTATGCCTATAGAAGCTAGAACAAACCTACACAGAAATATTCCAATTGTGAGCTCCATTAAAAACAGGAATATACAAGTTTAGAAACCCTAGCAGTACAACAGATATATAAACAAATATAAATAATACAATACAATGAGCTAAAATAAAATAAATCTTAATTTTATAGCTAATAAATTTAATTTAATGGGCATGTTACATGTAAACGGCCCACACATGCACAGTGCAGACGTGCTATCAGTGACGTACCTTTGTCATAATTTTCAAGCCTTGTCAACAGCTGTTGTACATCATGATGAACCAAATGCTTGTTAATGTCCATTGAAATACAGGGAGGAAATTTACTGCCTGCTTCTTTTACTGTCTCTCAGCCATCAGACAGTTTAAATGGGTCGGGAATTGTTATACGACTGTCAACTTCGATTACAAGGAATGAACTGTAGTCATGTTTTTCTACCTGTTTTTCCTCATACTTACTACAGGTACATTTTTGTAGCATAAGTGCATAAGCAAGGGCCACTAACTACTTCTTTGATTTTCCTGTAACTACATTCCCGCTTTCCAGCAAAAATCTTTAAAAAAAAAAAAAATTTTTAAAAAGCAACCTTCCAATTCTCAAAATATTCAATATCTACATTGCATTCCATTATTAATTCCATTATTATTGTTGTTTTGGGTAGTGTAGCCAGATGCCAAGGCTTAGGCTTATTCACTGCAGAGTGGTACGGCTGGTGGCTGCTGAAGGTCAATGTCTTAAAGTCATAAATTCACCAACAATTTCATTGATGGCTGGAAATTTTTGAAAAATTATTTTTAAATAAACAGCTCTGTGTAGCTGAAATCTGGCAAAAAAAAGGGGGGGGGGCTTTTATAACAAAAGCATACATCTTTGTACACAAGTGCAAGTGTAATTTCTGTTTTTCAGTATTTCCTAAAATTCAAGTTTACCTTTCAACACCAAGGTGGTTACACCAAAATGGTGCCGATATGGCTTCAATTTTTCCTGTGTACACTAGGAGGCATGATTTTGAGAACAGTGGTTTATAGGTACAAAATATAGACCTGAAAATGAGGACTGGACACACATCTGGAGATTTGCTTGAACAGAGGCTCCTGGACCTTGACAAACTGTGTGGGTTCAATAACATCTAGGATCTCCTCCAGCTCCCCCAGGAACATAACCTGAAAAACATATCAGTAAGGCGGTCGTAAATCAGACCAGGCATCTTCAATGGGTAAACAGCAGCTAATCAGCATGCACAACTGGGTAGCTATTTTACTGTGGGGGGGACGACAACAAAAAGACAATGGGAGATTACTTGTAGACAGAACAGCAGCACACCGGTTTTCTCTCTAATGATTTGCTTTTATCCAAGAGGTCAAGGCACAATAATTTGCATCCAGGATATTCAATATAAAGCCAGAAATGACCGTTCCAAACTCATACTCTTATTACACAGGAGAAAAGCTCTAAGGGCACTCCTGTTAATTGCAAAGATATACTGATACTCATTTTAAAAAACAAGTCATACATTTCATTTCATCAAATAACAAGCACTTAAACAGGAAATTTGCATTTACCTCTTTCTGACTGCAGGTTTTCGGCCAAAACTTTAACAAGCCTCTTATCACCTGAAAAGTGCGATACCAACTCAAGACATCAATAAAAAAAAAGAAAGAAAAAACTATCAAAGATAAACCAAAGAACTTGGAGATATCACTTACAGGTTCTGTTAGCGTGGGATCTTTCTCAAGGAACTGCACAATACAGTAGGCCAGCTGCAAAAGACAGAAGTATAGATAAATGTGTATTCTGGCTTGAAAACAGCAGCGAAAAACTCAGTCCTCACTCCAATTATTCTTCTACCTCTAGGAAATTTATAGGCAGTGTTACTCCAGGTGTCCCTTAAAAAAATCTGCTCAGAAGCAGACACTGAAACAGCACTTAAACAATACTTGGTAAAAATTTTATTTGAGACTGATATTTTTTTCCTACTACATGCAGAATTTCAGATCAACAGTTCTTCACTTTTTAAAGTGCCACATGAAATGTCAGAAGCACAGACAAGCAGACAAAAAAAAGCCAAAGCAGGAGCAAAATACCTGTGCATGAAAGAGAGACAGACTTCTTGCTGAGTGGAGAGGCAATAAGACTTTTACCAGGAACTGTTTATGTTCAGCTTTCAGAGGAAGTGCGAAACCATTGATGATACTATAGAAGAAAAAATTAAAATTAAAAAAAGAACCATGAATCTCATTACAAAATGGCATTCCGTTCATTCTGTGCTAATAGACAAGACTATTCAGACACTTACCTTCCCAAGATCTCCAACAGCTCAGCAACTCCACTGAAGTGCTCGGTTTCATACACAAACCTTTTCATACAAAAAGCAGACGAGATGAGGAGCAGGGAGAGACGTTCAAAAACAGGGCAGATAGTTCCAGCTAGGACTTTGTGAAGGCATGGTGCAGTAGGGCAATAGAAGGCACACCACACGGTGTAATTACTTTGGTGCAACACATAATGAGGTGGGATTTTGTCTGATGAATTGTGGTGGCATGTATGGTAACTTATGCCGATTTTAAGGAATTCGTTTTCCATGTTTACACTATTTGTGTTTTTATTCAAACACAATTGCTTAACTGTATTAATGTGTGCAACTTTTTTTTGTGTGAATGGAGGCAGGGAAATGCTGAATCTAGAAGCGAGCTGATGCGCAAACTGCACAGGGATGTTCGGTTGTGGGTGGGTGGTGGAACCTGCTGACTAAACGTTCTGAAGCAACAGATCTAGTTGTCGGGGTCATGGAGGCAAGGAAAATAACGACAGGCGCTTGCAGAAAAATAGCATGTGGATAACAACATAGCTGCATGGCGGTTGAGTAAAAAAAGGGTATGGCGCATGAAAAAAAAAACAAAAAAAAAAAAACATGGCGATCACGTGAAAGTCATGGTGCCGCGCCATGCTAAAACAACCTAGCTGGAACACTGCTCTACATTCAATGAATCGTTAATTTAAAAAAAATAAAAAGTAAAACCTTAGTTCATTTCACTTTTCTTACCCGAGGAAAATGTTGTTGATCTGTTTGCGGATGAAGGCCCTGAGACCGAGGAATTTGCCATAAATTCTGTGCAGGACGGTCTTTAGGCAGTCTCTTTCACGAGGATCCTCACTGTCAAACAGCTCTAGAAGCTGAAATGAAACAGAGCGAGGGCAAGACAAAGGCACTTGGTTAACAGGCAGGTAGCATGCACAAGTACAGGGCTTGAACTAGCAATATACAGCCTGGGGAACACTGAACACAAACATGGCTTAGCATTCATTCTAAACAATAACATTTTACTTTTACAACGTTTACGTGCTAATCAGAATAAACCCATATACATTTCCATCACACACCTGTAGTACAAATTTCTGGTCAATGTATTTTTTGGCGATGCTGGGCTGAAATTCCTGACTCTCCAAAAAGCGAATGAAGAACTCGTAGACAAGCTGGAGGGACAGACAAGGATTGGTAACATTTTCTGGCAAGAAAAACTTTTAGACATCATAATTCAATGATGTCTGGATGGAGTGACTTAAGTGTTCAGTGTTGCTCCTGGTTCTACCTGCAAGTGGGGCCATGAGGCTTCCAACGTAGGCTCATCCTCCTCAGGATCAAACTCATTACTGTCACTGGGAGGAAGTGTCCGGAATATGTTGGAGGACACCTAACAGACATAGAGAAAGAGATAATCGAAAGGAAACCCTGAAGCAGAGATGCAACCTGATAGTGGAGCAGATAAGCCAAACAATCTTTCATTTGATGATACAAGCATGAAATTTGGCAGAAATACTAACTGTTGGGTAGACTTAGAGTGCTAGCCACTTGAAATTCCAAGATGGCCACCATATGACACTAACCTTGAAAAAATGTCAACATGCATGAAAGTGCAGATATTACTGAGATAAATTTTGTGTTTCTTTGCCATAACATTACTGACATGAGAAGAGTTCCTACATCCAATATCTGTGAAACATGGTGGTGGGAGTATCATGGAGTATCATGAATTCTGAAATTATACCAGCAAAAACTAAAGGAAAATGTCAGGGCATTTTGTCCATGATATGAATCTCAAGAGAAAGTGGGTCATGCAGCAAGACAATGATTCTAAGCACAAGTTGTTCTGCCAAAGAATGGTTACAGAAGAATAAGTTAAACATTTTGGAATGGCCCAAGTCAAAGCCCTGACCATAATCTAATTAAGATGTTGTAGAAGGACCTGAAGCGAGCAGTTTATGTGAGGGAACCCACCAACATCCCAGAGATGATGCTGTTTTACTGCTGTTGTTATTGCTGCAAAAGGGGTCACACCAGATACTGAAATCAAATACTTTTGCCACTCACAGATATGAAACATTCGATCATTTTCCTCAATAAATAAATGAGTTAAATATTTTTGTCTCATTAATTTAACCAGGTTCTCTTTATCAACCTTTGTGAAAGTCTGACGATGTTTTAGGTCGAATTTATGCAGAAACGTATCAAATTCTTAAGGGTTCACAAATTTTCAAGCACCACTGTATAATATGGCAAGAACCAACTATGCTTTTTTGGGTAAATAGGTTCACTGAGTGTTATAGCTTCGTGAAGAAGGCTGACAATTTCAGAGTTTTCCTTCTCCTAGAGAAAGAGATAATCTAAAGGAAACCCTGAAGCAGAGATGCAACCTGATAGTGGAGCATATTCCTTCTCCTACTGCCTGTTCCCAGCTATTGAGCTTCATCTGCCCAGAGGGAACTGGACAGAGACCAGTGAGGGTTTTTTTTTTTTTGGTTTATGGCCGTTTTTGGTGCGCTGATGGCCATCTTTTTTCTAAAATAGTGACTTAAGAATTATATTCATACCAAATTTCATGCTTGTATCATCAACTGAATGATTATGGCCAAAAATTACATTTAGCTGCTCCACTTTAATGACAGTATACAGGGATACGAAACAAAGTGAAAACAACTAAGCAACAGGACCGCAGCACCAACCATTTTAACAACCTCCGGATACGTCTGTTCAGTGAGGTAACCTCGGCTAACTGTGACATGGTCCACCAGCTCACTCAATGTAGAGCGCTTGTACTCCTTCATCTTGAGGTCAGACAGTGTATCCATGAAGTCAAACAGAGTGCAGCACTGCTGCAGCTTCTTTACAAACAGCTCTGGTTGTTCTTGGGCAGACACATCTAAAAACAGAGAATGTGAGATGAAAGGAGAAAAATAGAACTATGCACTTTGTGTCTCTGTGCATGCACATCAGACGATTTTGCAAAATCAGCATTTTTTTTTTCTCTTTGATGTGTTACAAGTGAAAACCACCTCTCAACCACTACAAATGCTTCTCCTGCGTCAAAGATCTCGCTTGTCTTTTCTGTTAACCAGAACAGAAACAAAAGCAAAGTGTTCAAGAGAACAGGAATGGATATAAATCTGCTGCTCTCCAAATTACACTATTATCAAAAGTATGTGGACACCTGACCATCGCATCCAGATGTGTTTGTTGAGCATCCCAAAATCACTGGCATTAATATTTATGTGCAGCTATATTATCTTTCAATTTTCTGGGAAGGCTTTCCCTTAGATTCTGGCTGTGAAGTTTTCTGTCCTTTTAGCCACAAGAGCTTTAGTGAGGCTGGGCACTGAAGACACTGGTAACCCCTGTCTTCACAGAGCTTACTTTGTGCACAGGAACTGGATCAGTCTCCTTAGTTCCACTCAAGAGAATTTTTAGTTCTAAAAACATTATATATAAAAATATACATACACATAAACATTTATATATACACACACACATACATACATAAATACACATATACACACATTTTTATATATATATATATATATATATATATATATATATATATATATATATATATATGTGTGTGTGTGTGTGTGTGTGTGTGTGTGTGTGTGTGTGTGTATATGTATATGTATATGTGCGATGGACTAGCAAGCTGTTAGGGTGTACACCATCTTCACCCAGACTCAGTTGAGATAGACTCCGCCTCCCCGTGACTCTAGTTTTGATGATCTGATGGCAGATAAAAGGTGTGAGAGTATTACAGCATGCAGGACGGTGGATGAATAACTGAGAATTAGAGAGTGAATGAAAGATAAGGACCCATGACCCATAAACTGAGCGTGAGGTGGAGGTGCTGATCCTGCAGCAGAGAGTGTGGCTTTCTCTTCATCGCCACCTTCAGGCTCTTATTCCTGTGAAATGAGCTGCGAAATGAATGGGGAGCACTAACTGCGATGGATCGTGTGCTGCAGGTCCTGGTGTGTCTTGTTGAAATCGGTGGCCTTGTTTGCATAATGACTTTTGAAAGGGAAGGCATGTGGAGGTGTCACTCGCTGTATTATGGAAGTGGCAGCTGGGTGAACTTCACTGGCATGCATGCTAGCGACAAATATTCCCACACCATTTAAAGAGATCAGATGTTTCACTAGCATGCTAAACTCCCCAGCGAACATTTGTATGTGAGACCCAAATGGTTGAGTAGGCTGAAAAATGGGATTGTTCATGAGTTTCATAATTACCCCATGTCAACTGCTCAGATGAATTAATTTCCCATTAGAAACCCATGTAGGACCTACATAGGGAGCCCTGCTGGGCCCCAGTTAAGGTGCCCTTGTCCTCACTTAAGTCATAGCTTACATGGGATGCACATACACACGTGGGTTTTTGATATGGAGCTTTTAAAGACCCCACACAAGCACTGAGAGAACATGCAAACTCCACACAGAAGTACTCTTGCTGAGTCTGGGACTCGAACCCAGAACTTTTTTGCTGTGAGGAGAAGGTGTGAACCATTTATTTAGAATATGTCAGTATCACCGTGCATCATTTTGTGTGAAGTATTAATGTTCTCGCTGTGCTTGCATGGGTTTCCTCCAGGTACTCCGGTTTCTTCGTACAGTCCAGAGACAATCACATTGGGATAATTGACTGTTCCAAATTGCCCCTAGGTGTGAGGGTGAGTGTGACTGGTTGTGTGTGTGTTGCCCTGCGATGGACTGGCGAGCTGTTCAGGGTGCCTTCCACGAGAGTCGGCTGAGATAGGCTCCATCCTCCCTTCAACCCTAGTAGATTAAGCGGCTCCACGAATGAATGAGTATATAATTGCATTGATTAAACGAACAGTGTTGTTAGTTTTCTGAATTTCTGTTATTCAGGTCTTCTGAAGGAAACTGAAACCAGATTTTTACACAACAGCGTGTACAGTTACATGCCTCTGTCTGTTGCCCTGCATCACTTTGTCTCTGTCTCTGCATGAGCTGAAACCGGAGCACGCTCTGACATCATCGTGTTCGAGTAGCGTGCAGTGCTGTTTGTCATTCTTGAACCTGGTGAACTCACCCTTGGCTTAGTCTCTGTACCTGTGATTAGTTTTGCCTGATTTACGAGGTTGTGTAGCGTTCCAGTGTTTGTGATGGAAGGGAGCAGAAGCAGGAACTGAGCTGAACGTATCCGGAACTCATATCGCCGTGTGTTTTCTTGCTGGAACTTCATAGTTTAGACACTGTACCATTTCTAATCTGTGCTTTTAACCATGATTTTAAAATGCACTTCATGATCTCTGGTGAAAGTCTGATGTGTGAAAACAGTCCACATAAATGTATTCTTTTCCAACTGTAACATATTTTTACCGAGTGTAACTACTACAGTAGAATGAAAATCAATGAGTCCCAATCAACACATCGCCTCACTATGTCCTTCTCCCAGTGTAGGGATTATGGATTTGACTTAGATTTAATTTGGAATTGATTTAGGTGTAGGACAAGGGCTTTGGACTTGAATTTGCTCTATTCGAGTAGCACAATAGGGACATTGGATTTGAGTTGAACTCTATTTGAGGAGCAGTATAAGGAGATTAGATATGACTTGTTTTCTATTTCAGTGTCGGTATAAGGAGATGGGATTTGACTTGGTCACAATTTGAATAGCATTTGTGTAGCGAAAGAGGATTTGAGTTTTATTGGACTTGAGTAGCACTGCAGAGAATTTACATCTGACTTGACTGGGATGGGAGGTCCTGCAATAAATAATCATGATCATGAGCGTGTTTTCTGATTAGAAGTCAGAAATACTGATGAGTTTTCAGGGGATGCAGCAGTCTGAAGTTTTGTTTTGTATTAAAGTGTGTGTGTGTGTGTGTGTGTGTGTTTCTCCCAGCTACAAGTTCTGCTCACCTGGAAGACTTGGCATATCTTGATGAACAGCGCCAGGCTCCATTGCGGACATCACTTCGAATGCCACGTCAGAACTCCGGTGCTGGGCGGTCCGGGAATGACCTAAGAGGTGTGTGTGTGTGTGTGTGTGTGTGTGTGTGTGTGTGTGTGTGTGTGTGCATTCCCTGCCCATTCACATACTCATTGCTTTCCTTTATTGCTTGTGTTTATCATTCGTTCTGCATATGAACCACTGACCCTCATTTTCTCTTTCGTTCTCTCACTCTCACATTCTTACATGCTCTCTTCCTCACTCATTCTCCTTCTTCCTCATTCTCTCTCAAACTCTCTCCTTCTCTCACACTCTTTTTTTCTCACTCTCTTTGTTGCTATCTCTCTCTCTTACTCTCTCTCCTCTCATACTCTTTCTCACTCTCTTTGTTGCACTCTCTGTCTCTCACTCTCTCTCTGTCTCTCTCGCTCTCTCTCTCTCTTTCTCTCTCCTTTACTAACAGCCTGTACTAGCATCCCTGCCTGGCAGTCTAACTCATGTAAGTGCTCTGCTTTCGCTTAAGTCCACTTACTCTCACACACTAACAAATAAATAAATAAACTCCCTCAACCATAAACATTGATTTAATATCAATTTTTTTAAAATAAAAAAAAAATTTGCAGCCAGAACTTTATAAAAGACTTAATTAATAATCTATTCTAATAATGCCATCTGTAAGTGGAGATAAATGAAGATGGAGGCATTCTTAATATTTTGTCATAAAAGCGTAAAGTGATAAATGTGCATTATGTGGAATCTTCAAAAGATTAATATCAGAGGAGCACTGCATCTCACACTGACTCCATATAAACCTTTCCTGTAACATGCTTTTTACCATCACCATAGCAACCACAAAGGCGACCGTGGCGTGCCGTTTGCGTTCTCACTAACTTTTGGGTCGTCCCTGTTCAGAAGCAGCCTCTAATCAGACATGTGACATTTTACAGCACAGTGCAGGCTTTAACTGCCCTCTAGTGGTGACCCTGCATCACTGCAGTCCAGTTCCTCAGGGGTTGATTCTGTTTGTGTAAAAATATTTCACCTGATACGAGTTAATGATGATAATCCTCATACAGATGTATATACAAAACGATCATATACAGTAACTCACTGTGTTCTACCTTTCATGTATTTCCCATAATGCAGTGCGGTTCGCACCGTACCGTGCGCCAGACATCGCCCTGAAGCCGCTGCTGTTTGAGGTGCCCAGTGTGATGCCTGACTCTGTGTTCACGGGACGGGAGTGGCTGTTCCAGGAAGTGGACGCTCATCTTCGCAGCGGTGAAGCCACCAGTCGGGGCGTGGTCATTGTGGGCAATGTGGGCTTCGGCAAAACTGCCATCATCTCTCGCCTGGTGGCTCTGAGCTGCCACGGTAACCGCATGAGACAGATTGTCTCTGAGAGCACACATGCCTCACCCAAACGTAAGTGTGTGCATACATGCGTGTGTGCATGCATACGTGCGTGTGTGTGTGTGTGTAGAAGGACACTCACTATACACCAACTCTCTCTCTCCCCTTGTCTCTCTCTTTCTCTGTCAAACCCTGCCCTTCTCTCTCTCTCTCTCTCTCTCTCTCTCTCTCTCTCTCTCTCTCTTTCTCTCTCTCTCTTTCTCTCTCTCTCTCTCT